>QRFJ01006947.1:0-65568 GCA_006176705.1 Cocos nucifera
TCTACAAAACTAATTAGATCTAAGCATATATTCATATAAGAAAATTGATCTAATTAATATGCTTTGTATACATCATATCATGCATATTTTTTAGATCTAAATTTCATACATGTAAAAAATTAAATTTAAACTTGATCTTATCAAATAAAATTTAATCTAGACCCTATTATAGAACTATTCTACAACTAGTCTAAACATGCAACTATCATATGTCACATGAACAAATTAAATTTAATTTATTTTTTATTTTTAAATCAATCAAAAAATAATAAATAAATAGATCTAAAAAAAATTATATTTAATCAAATAAAAATTATGATACTAGACTACACATAGAATAATTCTATTCCTAGTCTAGTTATGTATCTCATACATATTAGATCTAGATTAATTAATCTTAATCTTTTAGTTTTTTGATTTCAGATCTAATCACATCTCATGTGATATCTGAAATCACTAATTTATCAGATTAAATTAGATCTAAATAAATTTTATAAGAACCTAGCTTTGATACCAGTTGAAGGGGAATCCTTATTTCCTGGGGTCAGGTTCATTCAGATCTGATTGGATCGAGAGGCATATTTCAAAAATTTTCTCTTAGATCCTAATCAGATCTGATTTTATGATCTCATAAATAAAAAAATTTAATTAAATTAAATCTAAATTAGTTTTAACTTGATATGGATAATCCAATTATCCATTGATGATCTTGCTGATTGCCTGAGGTTCTAGATCTAGTCACGCAAGTGCCTGGCTTCTACCGGTATCCACTCGGGCTGGATCTGGAGATCATCTCCTTTTCTTCTTTTTCTTCAAAAATCAAATTTGGATCTAATTTGCAGGATCTTCGAAACTTCTTTCGAAGATCAGCAGTCGTCTCTGTAGTAGTGCTGCCTTCTTCCTTTCTCATCAACCTTTTCTTGCCTGAATCATACTAATTTGAAGCCCAACTATCCTTAGATGTGGAGAGGAGAGAGATGGCCTGAAGGTGGCTTGGAGAAGGGAGAGGGACAGCCTTGGGGCATGGCTAGGAGAGGAGACTCTAAAATTTGGGCGTAGATAGGTCTTTTTATAGATCCTACTGCGTCATGCAATGCTACATCATCCTGGCCAATCACGTTGCTTCATTTAATCAGATTTAAATCTGATTGGTGGGATGACATCACCTGATCCTATCAGATAAAAGACCCATAGATTCATCCTAAGGTGGTGCCTGAGACTGGTCAAAGTCTATAGGTGAGGGTCACCTAGTTTGAATCCAAGAAGCAACCTGGAGTCCCATCCGTATGGGACTCCAGGCATCCCTATCCATGGGCGCACGCCATCCTAGGCATGTGCCCCCTCCTTTCCAATTTTCAGAAAGGGGACAAGCCCCTATCTACTCTCCAATAAGTGCATAACACATGGGCAGATGTCCAAGGGTCAAAGGTCAACGTTTGACCAAAGTCAAAGGACAAGAATTAATTAGTGACGAAAAATGGTAGGTATTATCTTAAATTTATCTCATAAATTAAGACAATCCTTTTCTAACCTGGACAAGCTTTAGTCAGACCAAGTGAAGGTACCTGAGTGAGCACAAACTCATTTGGCTCAGTCGAGACAACTTTTAATATTAGAAAAAGAAGAATGTTAAGTTTAATCGTGTGCCAGCACGATTTTCTTGAACCTAATTGAATCTAATTCAAATCAATTGAACTGGGTTAGTTCAATTGATGATATTCAGATCCAAATCCTTGTTTGTATGATCCAGTTAGGTTCAATTTTGTATGGTAATGGGATATGTAGTGATCTCCTATCATCGACATCATCGAAACTCCTTTCGATGGATCAGAACTCTTCTAATTCAGACAACTAGAATGATCGATCATCTAAATCATTCTAATTGCTCCCAGAATCCACCTATGACACCTAGCAGTATATGGTGGCAACCCATCAAAATTGAAGATGAACCTCTTGGTGTAGCTACTTGTGTGATTAAGTTCTTCTATCTTGAGCCTCGATCAGATTAGGATTAAGGTGAACTCATCAAACCCTAATTTCTATCATATGATTTAATCATTCAATTCAAGTCTGATGTGAAAACCTTAATAAAAACTCTTTCTATTATTTCACTCTCTACCATGGCAATGGGCTTATGGACTTGATCTCATGACATCATAGGGCTGCTCCTCATCCACCGAGGTAGATAGATTTCTCTTGGTGCTCCAATTCTACAATGAACATGCTATAGCCAACATACACCGGATTCTGAATGGCTAGGAGATCGAGTCATGGTGTAGTCAAACTACAACACCCTAAAGGTGAACTACGATGCACCTCAGGTCAAAGAACTAGACACACCACTGTAGCTTCGAGTCAGTCATCGACGAGAAGGTAGACTTTCTTATGACTACTCGAGGTGGTCATGCTCAGTACCATCATTCTCTAACAAGTACCTATACTCTCGCTTCGGTGTCTCTACACCATAGACTCAAGACTCATCTACTATAAAGAAGCAATTGTACACAAACCTTCCGGATCAATCACCATCCTTATGATGATCCTACGGTCAGGAGCATTTTATGAGTTAATAATGAAAATTCTTGTCTTAAATTTTCAACTCTTGAAAATAAGAATTATCATTACCATTAACTCAAGGGATGTATCACAGACACTAAATACACATATATGATAGAAAATAACCCATTTCATTATTTATAGTCAAAATTATAATTTTGCCCTTAGAAGTGTATTATAAGTGTCAGGCAATTCTGGCTTCTATGGCACACATATCTAGCAATACATTGTCAAGCCAGCTCGAACCATAACCGAGCTGACTCTCTCAAGCAGATAATAGCAAGAGTCTGAACGAGATGCAGTCAAGCTAGTTTGACCCCTAACCAAGCCGGCTTGATGGAGGCGAATAGAACATAATGGGATTTTTTCTGTTTGGATTTGGATTGTGATTAATCCAAGGGGTCTATGAAAGTTGCACATGGACCATAGGATCCAGTAGCCATGGAGAGTTGCAGTCATGATCTAAAGATTGAAAAATATTTCAAGACTCCATCAAGGATATATTCTTCTCATATTAGGAGAACGAGTCTTGTTAGGACTCCTGTGAACTATTGAGAAGAGGATTCTCATCCTATTTAAAGGACTGAGGTATTGTGGAGCAGAAAAGGGGATGCATGTGGCGTGAGAGGCACATAGAGAGGCTCAGGCAGCCATCGAGAGAAGCTCGATAGAGTGCCAAGTACATACAGCCCACGAGAGAGAGAAACAATAGATGCATAGCATCTGGCGAGGAGGCTATGAAGGCAGAGCATCTTATAGCTTTTATGGGTCTTCTTAGGATTCTGAGAGAGCTTTTATGAGGGTAGCTTCTAGTTGAGAGAGATTTATGCATGATGAGTTGAGAGTGGATGTTTCTCTCTTGTACCTATTTTTCTCTTTCATAGTGAAGCTTTGCACGCCCCATGGAGGTGAGCCTTTAGACTGATCCACGTACTTGATTATTTTTTTATTTTTTATTTTTTTTCTACTATAATAATTTGGTACAAGATCCTTAACAAGCGGTATCAGAGTAGCTGATAGTCCAATAGTTTGGTATCAGAGCGAGTTGATATCACAACAAAGATCTTATCCTAATAAGAGGACAAAGAAAGATCAACCATGTCAGGAACAGAAGAAGAACCTCATCCTGATATGAATGAAGATCTCTGATTATTTAATATAGGAGGAGGGAAGAGGCCCTTATAATGGTTCTTTTTGTACCCCTATGACTTTGTTAGGGATAGGAGAAGGATCTCATCCTAACAAAGGAAGGCCAATCCAATCATGAACAGGAGGACCTCATCCTAACGGAGGGACAAAGAAAGGCCAACCATATCAGAAATAGGAGAAGAACCTCATCCTGACACAGATGAAGATCTTCAGTTATTTAAGATAGGAGGAGGAGAGAGGCCCTTACAACGGCTCTTTTTGTGCTCTGATGACTTTATTAGATACAGAAGAAGGATTTTGTCCTAATAAAGAAAGGCCAATCCCGTCAGGAATAGGAGGATCTCGTCCTGATGGGAGACAAAGAAAGATCAACCATATCAGAAATAGAAGAAGAACCTCGTCTTGACATGGATGAAGACCTTCATTTATTTAAGATAAAAGGAGGGGAGAAGCCCTTACAATGACCCTTTTTATGTCCCAATGATTTTGTTAGGGACAGGAGGAGGAGAACCTCATCCTAACAAAGAAAGGCCAATCCTGTCACGAATAGGAGAAGGATCTCATTCTGATGGGGGGACAAAGAAAGGCCAACCGTATAAAAAATAGAAGGAGAACCTCCTCCTGACATGGATGAAGATCTTTAATTATTTAAGATAGAAAGTGGAAAGAGATCCTTATGATTGCTCTTTTGTACTCCTATGAATTTGTTAGGGATAGGAGGAAGACCTCATCCTAACAAAGGAAGGCCAGACCTGTCAGGAATAAGAGAAGGATCTCATCCTGACAGGAGGATGAAGAAAGGCCAACCACACTAGGAATAGGAGGAGAATCTCATCCTGATATAGATGAAGATCTTCAATTATCTAGGACAAGAGGAAGAAAGAGATCCTTTCAATGATCCTTTTGTATCCCCATGATCTTGTTAGAAATAGGAGGAGAACCTTATACTAACAAAGATAATGACCAACTGTATCAGGAACAGGAGGAGAACCTCATCCTAATACGAATGAAGGCCTCCCATTATTTAAGGTAAGGAGAGAGAAAATCAATAGACATCAAATCCATACAAGGCGAAAAGATAATCGAGAAAATATTATTTTATTAAAATCGAAGGGTATTACAAAGTGAAGGTCTGTAAGACCATACAAATAAGAAAGAAGAAATAAGATGGACAAAGTCCTAAGAAGGACCTAATTCCTCGGACCTCGGACTATTGGTCCCCACCATTGCTAGAGATTGCTTCAAGCTAGCGATCTCTTCTTCAAGCTCCTTCTTTTTTAATAGGCTCTCTACAAATAATTTATCGGTCCATCAAAAATTGTCTTTGGACTCCCGCAACTATTTTCTTAAAACTTTGGACTCAGCCTCTGCATCTTTGATAGCTTGTCACTCATAAGTCAGTTGAATCTTCAACTATTGAAGCTCGATCGATTCCTTTTTCAATGTCACTGATAGAGTCTCTAAAGAGTTCCTCAAGGAAAGAAGCTCATTTGACTTTCTGTTCGAACTAGCCTCTGACTTCTCCGCGAACTGCCTTTTAAGACCAGCTATCTTCTCATCTGCTCTTTGAAGTTGCTACTAGAGGTTGGCAATTTCATTACTCCAACTGAGCTTAAAATTCTTGAGTGAAATCTTGGCAACTTGGAGTTGACCTTGAAGCTTTGAGAATCTCTTGGACCAATCCCAACTTGACTCCTCTCGATCGATCGACCATGCCAAACTTCCCTCCAATAATTGAATTCTCCTTCATCGCGTTTAGTTCAACTTCAAGGCAGCAAACCTTGGCTATCAAAGTCTAGGACTTATCACTTGCATGCTTCTTGACCTCCTCGAGCTCTTCATTTAAGTGAAACTTTTTGGTATTATATTTTTTAAATAATTATCTGGATCATTGTTGCCGATGGTCAATTTTAGTGGTAGCATCGGCATAATCCTTCTTTGATTTCTTAAGTTCATCTTTGACCTTCTCCAAATTTTTTTTAAGATGATGAACTTTCCTCCTTAGACTCTTTACATGATCCTTCAAGGGAACACCCTGAGGAAGGGGGTTGGCTTCGACAGGAGGCTATACTTGAAGTATGAAAATATCACCGCGTAGATCTCACAGAAGAAAAGCTCATTTTCAAAGTTGACTTCATTAATCAAAATGTTTCTAATACAAGAGAGAAAAATGAAAAAATAAATATAAGAGTAGGAGGTCTCAAACCTTCGAGAAAATAGTGGAAGAGTCCGGTGCAGCCTCAGTCGGTGCAGGCCCTTCAACGATGGCAAAAGCAGACAAGGTCGAAGGTGTAGCAGAAGCTGGTCCGGGAGATGGGAGGTCGATTGCAGAGGTAGATGGATCCATCGCCTCCTCAAAAGCTCCTTTATACATAAAGTCAAGGTCAAGCTCCAAAAATTTGTTAGCCACCCCTTCTGCATAGAGCTCATAACCTTTATTGAAGGCCTCCTAGCCGAATTTGACATTCAGATCTTTCATTTCAGAAGAGATCTTGAACTCTTCTATTGATTGGGCCGACGCTTTTGAGATCTGCCTCAAAATCTGCTCCTTTAACCTAGCGGTCTCGTCTTTAGCCCTTGTCCTCCACTCTTCTTCCAAGTCCAAGGTAGCTTTTAGGTCCATTGATGTTTCTTTTTCTTTGCAGAGTGCTTCTTGGAGAATCTCGACCTCGACAGATCTATCTTTGAAAGAATGATTAATCTCATCCTGCTTCCTAATAAGGCACTTAACTTTGGCCTAATGATCTTTTTAGGCCTTCACAAACTCCGACCTCAAGCAATTCAATAACTTAATGTAGCCCAGTAGTTGATGGCCTATTTGTTCAAAAATATATATATGATGATAAGATAGGTTGTACGGGTAGGTAAACGTCAAGAAATTTAAAGAAGGATGAAGTGACTACCTCCCAGGTGTGCTGGTCGACATCAACATCGATGATTCTATCTACAACTTTGGGTATGATAAATCCATCAACCAAGCCCCTGACGACTTCATGATTATTGAAGGGGTTCTCTCCTATTTCTTCATCAGAGCTATTGGGCCCATTGTGGCGGACCTTCCAATGGGACTTCCTCAAAGCCCTTCTAATCCTCTTCTTTCGTGACTCCTTTCCTAGGAGAGGCTCTGGAACTTGGGTCTCAGTTGGAGGGCTCGACGGCATTGGAGGATCAATGGCCCCAGTAGTAGGAATGGATTCGATAGCAGGAGAAACTTTAGCCTTGGGAGCAATTTTGGGGGCAGCCATGGCATTAACGGGAGCCACGAAATTTGGGATGTCGATCCTCACTTTTTTTAGCTCTCTCCTGGTGCCTTCTCTTTCCTCTTATGGGCTGGGAGTCTCTTCGTGAGCATCTCAATTATCTAGGGATCCATTTCTATAGTAAAGAAGATAAAAGTACAGTTAGAAAGGAGCAAGAAAAAAAAAGAAGTAATCCACAACTTCGATCGTATACTTGCTGGATTCAAGGAGCGGAGGCCAAGGTTGAATAAAGTTTGTATCTTCCTTAAATGAACTTCTAAATTATCAAGAAATTCTTAGAACCATAATCAATTGATAAAGGAGGATTTATTGGATGGTTCTTAAATTATTCATGATCAAATGATAAGTTATTAATGAGGATGATAACTTATCGAGTGTAGGTCACTGTATGCCATATGCATTGATTATACTCATAATCAAGTGATATGGAGATACTGTTATAGCATCCAGATGAGATGTAGGAATACATCTACACTGAATATGACCAATGTAGCACTCTACTATCAAGAGTAGCTAGCTAAGGCCAATGGATATAAGTGTTCTTCCGACCTGAGATCACCTTGGTGATTTGCAAGTAACTCACTATACTTTGGTATCAAATTGTCTATATTTCTAATATAGATTCAAAAAATTTCTAAATATAGTTAAGTACTTGTGAAGTTGGTGTGTGAGTTAAGATGGGATTGACCACTCTTGATTAGCTTCAGGAAGAAAATGACTCATTGCGTTTCAATTTAGCAAAACCTAAGCCTAGATAATCCTCGTCAGGAGTCATAGGATTGGCAAAATTTTGAGACACAATAAAGATGACTTGTATAAGTGTTGGTAGAATACTCGAAGTTGTCTTGAGCATTATTGGTTAAAGGGATGAATTATACGGTAACCATGGGCCAGGGTTCTAAGAATGTTGCTTTGCATATATTCAACCTATCCGGACATCGAGAATCATTACTAGATGGTTACTTCGACTAGTATAGGAATTGATTTTTATGTTATTGGCTTAGGTTCGAACCTATAAGACCATACACATAAGAGATTTTAACTTAATCAAATGGTTAATCAATGATTGAAAATCATTCTAAGATCAAATATTTAATGCGATTGATGTTTGACCTAATGCAAGTATTGTAAGAGGATCGATTAGCAATTAAATTGCTAATTGACTCAATTTGATTAAGCAATTGAACTAAAATCAAGTCTAATTGAATTAGATTTAATTAGATTTAGTTTGGACTTAATTAGACTAAGTTTAATTAATTTATTGGATAAGTCAATTGCAAGAAAAAATAATTCCTAGTTGGACTAGATTTGAGTGCACCTAATTTCTAATTAAGTTAGAATTTAAATCAAAATTAAATATAATTTAATCTAATTTAATTAGACTCCTAATTGAACTAGGATCATCTTTAATTAGGTTGCATTTAATTTGGTTTGAATTAGGTTCAAAATAGTTTTGACCTAGTCAACAAGAAGAGTCCCAGTTGGACTGGGACTCTCACTCCTTCCTTGCGCCAATAAAAGTCAACACCCATATTTTATTTTTAGATCTTTATGTGATATTCTCCATGTTAATAAAAGCTTCTCCATGCACCAAATATATGAAGAGATTAATTAAAATTTGATTTGCTCAAATTTGGTAAGCGGTTTGATTTTGTTTCCTTTTGAAAGAGTCCCAAATATCCAAAACACCTCCTTTCCTTATGAAATTTTTTCTCCATGCCTTCTTTTCCTTTATGCACTTATTTCCTTTGATTTTGCATATGGTTTCCTGATCTTTACACCCAAAAAATAAGGAGGGAGGCATCCAAGAGTTGGATGCCTCCTAAAACTTTTCCTTGGTCTCCTTTTAAGACTAGGTTTTGACCTAGTCTTCCATACATAAAAAGGGAGGATGCCTCATATCAGGTTTAAGATGTGTAAAACTTAAAAAAATTCTGAAAAAATCAGAAGAAAAGGAGGAGAAGGCATGAAGGTTTGGGGCACCAAGTTCCTTGAAGAAAAGGTCTTCATCAAGACATCAAATGTTAATGTCTTGAAAGGACAAAGGTAAGAGAAGATTGTTTTCTCTTTATTTTTCTTTTAAGTACTTTTCTCTTATTTATTTTATATAATTTTTATATAATAAAAATCTGAGAGAGAAAGAGGAAGAGGGCATGGGGATCTATGCTCTAAGGTGTTGGGGCATAGTGATCTTTTTGGACATGATCTGATCATATCCTGATGAGAGAAGAAGAAGAGAAGAAGATCTTCTCTTAGGGTTTATTTGAGAACTCTTCTTCTCCATATGTTGTAAGATTTTTCTATGAGAAAAATTAGAGAGTATGAGATCTAAAAACATAAAAAATATCTAGGGGAGAAGGTCTTACCTTGTCCTAGCATAAGGATGTTTTCAGGACATCAATCGTCGATGTCCTAAAAGAGAAGATTTATCTTCTCTTGGGACCTTTTTCTAATGTAATTTATTTTTGATTTTTGGGATATTTAAAGATTAAATTTCTTTCTTAATTCTTCTCATATTCTTCATCTCTTGGAGTATCTAAAAGATCCAAAGAATAAATTTTAGATTAACTATCTGGAGGAATCTGCGAGAAGCTAGCACTTCGAGCGGATCTTTATTTGACAAATCTTGGATTTTATTACAGCCTCGTGAGGATTATCTATAGAGGCTGGATGCATGTGCAGCTCCAAAGACAACAACAAAATCAACCATAAATTTCTCAACCCATGCAAGGTAAGAGATTTGATCTCTTCTCTCACCTAAATGTGATCTAGATTTTAGATCTAAAATCATTCTAGATCTAGAATATTAATTTGATTAATATCAAATACTTTTATTTTTAGATTTAGAATATATTATGATATGTTATAGATTCTAGATATAGAATTTAGTAATTAGATTACATGCATTTGTAGATTAAATGGTTTAATCTGCATGTTCCACTATGTTATGTTTCAAAAATATTTTGAAATTCATGCATGAAATCCTGCATATTTTTCAATAGTGGTATCAGAGCATCTAGGTTCATTTATAACATGATCATATTCATATTAAATTAAATCTAAAAAATAAAATTTTAGTGATCGCACATATTGCTATAAGATTATCCTATTGTAAGGTTTATCCCTTAGAGTGGAGAAATTATCCTAGTATGCACTGATCTATTCTTGAATCATGAATAAGTTAGATATGATCTAAGTAATTTTATGATTTATTTTTTAATTTTAAATCTAAAATTAAATAGATGTTAGAACTATTTTAGATTATTTAGATTAGATCTAAATAATATCGAATTGCACATATTGCTATAAGATTGTCCTGCTATAAGGTTTATCCCTTACAGTAGAGAGATTATCCTAATATGTGCTGATCTGAATAATCTAAATTATAAATATGTTAGATGATATCTAAAGTAATTTATGATTTATTTTTAGATTTTAAATCTAACTATAAATGGTTTATGATCTGATCCATATGATATGTCTTATGTTTAGATCTAGATCTTATTGTTACATATGTCGATATGTATCTTTTGTTTTGAATCTAGAATGTATATGATATATTTATTTTATAGAATTTAAATTAAAAACTTACTTTCTATAAAATTCTAGATTCAAAATCCTAGGATATGATCAAAACATCAAAATAAATCAGATCTAAAATCATATATTAAATATGATTCGATTATATTATTTACCAATTCGATAATGTTTCAAATGATTAAATAAAAAATTAGTTCTGAGGTTCCATAAACCCAAACCCATAAGCTTTGAACTTAATTGAGAATTAAGTGATTGTTTAGGATCTAGGTTTGTAATTTAAAGATCCAAAAATAATTTCATAAAACATGGGTTAAAGGAAAATGAGCTAGCTTTGATCAAGTCCTTAACTAGGTTAGATCTAGGGTTAGATTAAATATGGACTAAGTTAAGAAATTGATCAAAATTAGGATTAGGTCATTTCTTTGGATCACTTCAATAGTTGTACTTGATCAAAGTCCATACATCTAACAAATGAATACTGATCGTGGTTCAGTGGTCGAGTCCGACTCTTTAGGCAAATCAAATCAAACTTGATAAATCGATTAGTATCTAAGATAAGTCTGGCATCCTAGATCGGTGGTTTTTAATTGGTAGCCCGCTTACCTCATCATTTCTAATAGTGTCTAAGACAAGCCTTGGCAGACCCTCCCACCGATCTCACTTACCTAGCCAATGTGGTTAATCAGGTCATGATTAGGTTGCTCATGACTCGTGCTAACCCATGTCACATAGAAAATTAGTGAGATTGATTTCATCCAGTGAGACTGATCTAGGTACCCATGGACCAATATTGATCCTAGTCCTTGTCAAAGAGTTGAGAAGCCAGTGGGAGGACTTGACTTGGTGAAGTCAGTAGGACCAAATTGGTTCATATCTTTTTTATCCTTAAATCATAAATAATTTTAAATCCTTTAAAATTATTAGATCTTTAAAATGATAAAGTTATGAACATAACTGAGTCATAGCTTTTCATTAAGGTGTTTGATAATGGATCCATTAACTCAATAATCAATAGAGGCCCATAGGCCTAGTGCTTGTTGACTAATGAAATTATCATTCATCATATGACGACTTGGATTTGTCTCTCTAATGATGGTTAGGTTGACCAACCATAATTGAGCTTAATCATTCATTGGTTTGATGCACCAAGTATAGTCATGTTAATGGTTGGACCTAATCGAATCCTTACAGTGGAGGCCCTAGCCTACTGATTAGATTTCTGGGGCAAAATTAAATTACTAGAAGTTGTTTGGAGAAATAATTGATTATAAACCTATCCTTAAATGTACATGGATCGACCAACTATAGTTGGACTTATGTACAGTCTATGTGGATTCTAGTACCTACCAAAAAATTAAAGTACTTTTCCAAATTGAAGGTAGAGGTTATCAAATCAAGTAAAATAGTGGAAGAACCTTTAGACTAAAGTCCAAGTCTCTAGGCTTAATATAATTCATATACTTGGTCATTGTTCTCTTTTCTTAGAATAAGGTTAAACCCTTATTGTTCCAATCATTGTTAGACAATGATGACTTATTAGACCCAACTTTGATAATTCGTATCAAAAGTTGAATTTGGTTCAGTAGTATGAATTGGTTCATATTGGGGCTTCTAAGTCTGGTCAAAATGATTAGTCCAATATTGATCCAAATCATGCATAGTGCTTCTATTATTAGAAGCAGGATCATAGGAAGAAGAATTATCTTGCTTTCCTTGACCATAATGAAGGGAAATCCTGATTTCCCGGTCTAAGTTCGTTCAGATCAGATCAGATCAAGAGATATATTTTAAAATTTTTTCTCTTTGATTTGTATTAGATTTGAGATGTTTCAAATCTGATTCTTATTATTTTAATAAATAAAATAAATAAGGATAAATTAAAACAAATTTAATTTACCTGATTTGGGTAATCCTATTACCCTGTTGATGATCCTATATGTAGCGGAAGGTTCTGGATCTAGCCACGCAAGCGCTTGGCCTCTACCGATATCCACTCAGGCTAGATCTAGAGATCCTCTTCTTCTCTATCACATCTCCAAAAATCAGATCTGGATCTGATCTGGAGGATCTTCAAAACTCCTTTTGAAGATTAGCAGTCATCCTTTGCAGCAGCGCAGCCTTCTTGCTTTTGATCGCCTTTCTTTGATCTGGATCGCACCAACCAAAGTCCAAAACCCTTTTGGATGTGGAGAGGAGAAGGAGAAGGAGGTTTGGCATGGAGGAAGAGGGGAGAGGCAGCCTTGGGCATGGGGAATTATGATTCTCAATCATATCATGTTACAATCTGAGTTGGGCGTAGGGTCTTATTTATAGACTGACTGTGATCCAACTTCTCTTCTTCCCAACCAATCACAACCCTTTGTGAAATCAGATCTAAATCTGATTGGTGGGAATAGAGTCCCCTGGATTCCTCCTTAGAGGGCGCCTAAGACCAGTCAAACTAGGATTCTTAGAAGAACTCTAATTGGAATCCAAAAGGGAGGTGGAGTCCTTGTCCAACAAGGACTCCTAGGCGCCTCCAACTTGGGCGCACGCCTAGGGTGGCATGCACCCTCCTCCTTGCCAGGTTCTGGCAGGGGGACAGGCCCCCACCAGCTCTCCAATAGGTGCATGACATGTGGTCAAAAGTCAAAGTGTCAATGGTCAATGTTTGACCAGTCAAAGGTAGACTTTTGACCAAAGTCAAAGAACAAGAAATGGCAGGTGACCAAAAATGGTAGGTAATGTCTTACAAAATAAGACAACCTTTTCTAACTTGGACAACCTCCAGTCAGACCATATGAAGGCCTCTGATTGAGCACAAACTCCTTTGGCTCAGATAGGACAACTTATTTATGATAGAAAAAGAAGAACGTTAGGTTCAATCGAGTGCTAGCACGATTTTCTTGAACCTAATTGAATCTCATTCAGATCAATTGAACTAGATAAGTTCAATTGATGATCACCAGATTCAAACCCTTGTTTGTGTGACCCAGTTAGGTTCAGTTCTGTATGGTAATGGGATATGTCATGATCTCTATCATCAACATCATCGAAACTCCTTTCGATGGATCAGAACTCTTCTGATTCGAACAGCTAGAATGATCGATCATCTAAATCATTCTAATTGCTCCCAAAATCCACCAGTGACACCTAGCAGTATATGGTGGCAACCCATCAGAGCTGAATGCGAACCTCTTGGTGCAGCTACCTATGTGATTAAGTTCTTCTATCTTGAGCCCCGATCAGATTAGGGTTAAGGTAAACTCGTCAAACCCTAGTTTCTGTCATATGATGTAATCATTCGATTCGAGTCCAATGTGAAAATCTAAATAGAAACTCTTTCTATTATTTCACTCTGCCATGGCCATGGGCTTCTAGGACTTGATTCTCATGATTATCATAGGGCTGCTCCTCTACCACCGAGGTAGATAGATTCCATCTTGATGCCATCCAGTTCCTACAATGAACATGCTATAGCCAACATACACCTCAGGATTCCATATGGCTAGGAGACCGAGTAATGGTGTAGTCAAACTATAACACCCTCAAGGTGAACTGCCGATGCACCTCAGGTCAAAGAACCAGACACACTACTGCAGCATCGAGTCAGTCATTGACGAGAAGGTAGACTCCCTAATGACTACTCAAGGTGGTCATGCTCAGTGCCCTTATTCTCTAACGAGTATCTGTACTCTCACTCTAGTGTCTCCACACCGTAGACTCAAGACTCATCTGCTAAAGAGAAGTGATTGTACACCAACCTTCCAGATCAATCACCATCCTCGTGATGATCCTATGGTCAAGAGCAATTTATGAGTTAATAATGATTATTCATATCTTAAATTTTCAACTCTTCAAAATATGAATTATTATTGCCATTAACTCAAAGGATGTATCACAGACACTAAATACACATATGTGATAGAAAATAACCCATTTATTGATTTTAGTCAAAATTACAATTTTGCCCCTAGAAGTGTATTACAAGTGTCAACCAATTCTGGTTTCTAGGGCACATATATCTAACACATAACAGGTTGAACAAGAGAAAGAAGTAAGAGTTGCTCATCAAAGATGTTATATGATAACATCTTAAAATTTCTCTATATATAATTCTGCTACCTGGGTATGGGATATCGGTAGTCCTATGCAATTTGTTGCAAGAATTTTAGGTAGGTGAAATATTTGAAAATGATGAAAAATATCTAAACATTGGGGATGAAGTCTTGTTTCAATCCTAGCTTTAGAAATTATCAAGCTTATTTTCAAAAGATGTCATTTTAAGTGATTATCACCATTATCCATTATTTATGATAAATGTGATCTCTGTTGGCCTTTTGGTCAAAGATGATTATCATTTATCAATAAAGAAGATTGTTGTGATATTATTGTGAATAATGTTACAATAATACGTGGATAATAAAAATAACATTTAACATCTATACAGCCTGTTAAGTATAATGTACATATTTAATAAATACCTAAGTTAGATTATATCATGGATGTCTATCTTTGGCATTATAGGCTTCTTCATCTTGATAAGAACATGATAAATAGGTTAGCTTGAGAGAAAAGCCTCGACATCAATGATTGTGAATTATTGATAGCCTATGAGTCTTATCTTCATGAGAAGATGACATAGTCACCTTTTACTGAAAAAGGTGAAGGAGCTGATAAAGTTCTAAGTCTCATATATAATGATGTATATAGACCTATGAACTTAAATGCTAGAGGAAGATATTAATATTTCATTATAGATGATCTATCTGGGTATGGATGCATCTAGCTTGAATCATTTGAAATGTTCAAACAGTTCAATAATGAAATATAAAAATAAACTATAAAAGGTCTTAGAACTCTTCGATTAGATTGAAGAGATGAATACTTATCTAGTAAGTTTGTGACATATCTAGGAGAAAATAGAATTCTCTCTCAATAGGTTTCTTTTCAGAACATAGTGTATCTAAAAGAAAAAATTGCACTTTGTTAGACATGGTTCAATCCACGATAGGGTTTATTTGTCTACTTATTTTAGGGTTGTGTTGTTGTGACTACTTATTTTACTCTGAATTATACCGAGTAAATCTATTATAATAACTCCATATGGGATATGGATCAGGTGTAGACCTAGACTCTCTCATCTTCGGATTTGGAGTTGATTGGCCTATGTCAAAGGTTTACATATAGATAAACTTGGGTCCTGGTCCAATAGGTATTTGAGGGTTATTAATTCTACCATGCTGAAGAACATAAGATGTTCATCAATAAAAGTGCGTTCCTTTTGAAAGGAGTTTCTTAAAGAAGGAACTGATGCCTGTCAAGTTAAACTTGAGAAAATTTGATTGGTAGAAATGAACCGACATAATCTAGTAAACCTACACAACTAGATTTGATCCGATCAAATTCAAAGCCCATTAAAGTAGCACCTTTAAGGAGATCTGGTAGAGTACCATGTTAGCTGGATAGATACTTCAGTATCTTGATCCGGGATGGCGATCTTGTTTATCTCAATGATCCGATCACCTATAGAGATGCAATGCAGTGGTCTAACTTTGAGAAGTGGCTTGGAGTCACATAATCCAAATTGAAGTCCATGAAAATCAATAGTGTGTGGACACTTAATAATTCACCTAAAGGAATAAAATTCACCGGGTGTGAATGAATTTTCAAAAAGATCAAAGTAGCGCAGATGGGAAGGTAAAGACCTGTAAAGCTCGTTTGGCTGTTATCTCAATTTTGGAACATACATTTTGAACGTATGTCTTTGTTATAAATAAAGATAAACCCTGCATTTGTAAGTGGACAAAATGTTCTATAGTATTATTTCTTATATTCTCTATGGATGAAATTCTCTTAATCGAAAATGAAATTCCAGCATTGCAAGGAATAAAGGTTTAGCTATCATCTAATTTTTTCATGTTCAAAATAAGATATGGTATACTCACTAATGGTAGTGAGTAGATATCAATCTAATCTAAGTGAGAATCACTGAAAGATTGTATAGACAGTCCTTAAGTATTTGAAAAATACTAAGGTCCAGTGACTCAAATATAGAAATACTGACTTAAAATTTATGGATATTTTAATTTCAATCAGAATAAGATGACAACAAGAGAATGTCAGATCATACCCTAATTGTAGGAGCAATCTGTTGGAATGGTTCCAAGCAAGATACTTTAGCCTATTCAGTTAGTGATGTAGAGTACATCATGGCATATGATACTGCCATGTAAGCTGTGTAGTTGCTGAGGTTTATTAGTAGGTTGGGAGTGGCACCATCCATCGATGGTTCAGTCCTATCATAGCACTGGAGCCATAGCTCAAGCTAAAGAATTAAAGGACCAGCATATTTTGCATCACTATCACCTTTGATTTTAGATCAAGGTGACATCGATCTTTGGAAGATTAATGAAAAAGAAGAACTTGACCGACCTATTTGCTAAGACTGTGGAACTAAGGAGTTCTACGAACTCAATGAAAGATAGGATATTTGATATCATTTTGATTGACTTTAGTCCAAGTCAGAGTTGTTGAAAAATATATTCTAAAGCCAATCATCCAAGTGATAGATGATTGAAATTAGTATATGAATTATCTAATAATAGTTATTTGGCTGATTCATCATAAAAATTCTATCTTTTTTAAATAAACTTCTAAATTATGATAAGTTCTTAGAACTATAATTAATCAATAGGTTTGGAAGATTTTTGAGTATAGTCAAGTACTTGTGAAGTCGGTGTGTGGGTCAAGATGGGATTAACCCCTGAGGTGTATGTCGGCTATAGCATGTTCATTGTAGGAACTAGATAGCATCAAGATGGAATCGATCTACCTCGGTGGTAGAGGAGCAGCCCTATGATGATCATGAGAATCAAGTCCAGAAGCCCATGGCCATGGTAGAGTGAAATAATAAAAAGAGTTTCTATTTAGCTTTTCACATCAGACTTGAATCGAATGATTACATCATATGACAGAGACTAGGGTTTGACGAGTTCACCTAAACCCTAATCTAATCGGGGCTCAAGATTGAAGAACTTAATCACACAGGTAGCTGCACCAAGAGGTTCACATTTGGCTCTGATGGGTTGCCACCATATACTGTTAGGTGTCACTGGTGGATTTTGGGAGCAATTAGAATGATTTAGATAATCGATCATTCTAGCTGTTCGAATCAAAAGAGTTCTGATCCATCGAAAGAAGTTTCGATGATGTCGATGATAGAGATCATGACATATCTCATTACCATACAGAACTGAACCTAACTGGGTCATACAAATAAGGGTTTGAATCTGGTGATCATCAATTGAATTGATTCGGTTCAATTGATCTGAATAAGATTCAATTAGGTTTAAGGAAATCGTGCTAGCACTCGATTGAACCTAACGTTCTTCTATACTATCATAAATAGTTGTCCTAACTGAGCCAAAGAAGTTTATACTCGATCAGAGGTCTTCACTTGGTCTGACTAGAGCTTGTCCAGGTCAGAAAAGGGTTGTCTTATTTTGTAAGATAATACCTACCATTTTTTATCACCTACCATTTCTTGTCCTTTGACTTTGATCAAAAGTTGACCTTTGACTGGTCAAATGTTGACCATTGACACTTTGACTTCTGTCAATGTGTCATGCACCTATTGAAGAGCTGGTGGGGGCTTGTCCCCCTGTCAGAATCTGGCAAGAAGGAGGGCGCACTTAACCCTTAGCGTGTGCCCAAGCTGGAGGCGCCCAGGAGTCCCTGTTGGATAGGGACTCCATCTCCTTTTTGGATTCTGATTAGACTTCTCCTAAGAACCAAGTTTGACTGATCTTAGGTGCCATCTAAGGAGGAATCCAAGGGATTCTATTTCCACCAATCAAATTTAGATCTGATTTCATAAAGGGTTGTGATTGGTTGGGAAGAAGAGGAGTTGGATCACGCATAGTCTATAAATAAGACCCTACACCCAACTCAAAAAGAATTGAAAATTTCCATGCCCCAAGGCTACCTCTCTCCTCCTCCTCCATGCCAAGTCCATCTTCTCCCTCTCCTCTCCATGCCCAAAGGAGTTTGGGATCCAAGTTGGTGCAATCCAGATGAGAGAAAGGCGACAGAAAGCTAGAAGGCTATGCTGCTGCAAAGGACAACTGTTGATCTTCGAAAGGTGTTTTAAAGATCCTCCAAATTAGATTCAGATCTAATTTTTGGAGATGTGATAGAGAAGAAGAGGATCTCTAGATCCAGCCTGAGTGGATACAAGTAGTAGAGACCAGGCACTTGCATAGCTAGATCCAGAACCTTCCTCTGCTTACAGGATCATCAACGGGTAATAGGATTATCCTACATCAAGGTAAATTAAATTAAATTTAATTTATCTAAATTTATTTTAATTATTAAAATAATAAAGATCAGATTTGAAACATCTCAAATTTAATTCGAATCAAAGAGAAAAATTTTTGAAATATATCTCTTGATCCGATCAGATCTGAACGAACCTGGTCCAAAAAATTAGGATTTTTCTTCAATATGGTGGCAATCCATCAGAACTGAAAATGAACCTCTTGGTGTAGTTACCTGTGTGATTAAGTTTCTCTATCTTGAGCTCCGATTGGATTAGGGTTAAGGTGATCTTGTCAAATCCTAATTTTCATCATATGAATTAATTATTCGATTTAAATCTAATGTGAAAACTCTAATAGAAACTCTTTCTATTATTTCACTCTACCATAGCAATGAGCTTATAGACTTGATTCTTATGATCATCATAGAGCTGCTCGTCATCTACCAAGATAGATAGATCCCCTATTGGTGCAATCTAATTTTTATAATGAACATGCTATAGCCAACATATACCTCAAGATTTTGAATGGCTAGGAGATCGAGTTATGGTGTAGTCGAACTATAACACCCTCACGGTGAACTACCAATGCACCTCAGATCAAAGAACCAAACATACCACTGTAGCTTCGAGCCAGTCATCGATGAGAAGGTAGACTTCCACATGACTGCTCGAGATGGTCATGCTTAGTGCCCTCATTCTCTAACGAATATCTGTACTCTCACTCCGATATTTCTACACCATAGACTCAAGACTCATCTATCCTAAAGAAGCGATCGTACACCAATCTTTCGAATCAATCACCATCCTCATGATGATCCTACGGTCGAGAGCATTTTATGAGTTAATAATAAAAATTCATGTCTTAAATTTTTAACTCTTGAAAATACGAACCATCATTACCATTAACTCAAGGGATGTATCACAGACACTTTCAAATACACATTATGATAGAAAATAACTCATTTTATTATTTATAGTTAAAATTATAATTTTGCCCTTAGATGTGTATTACAAGTGTTAGCCAATTCTGGCTTCTAGGGCACACATATCTAACAATCTCATCTTGATCACTCATTGACTTTGCAAGTACTTGACTGTGCCCAAAAATCTTTGATTATTGAATTAAAAATTTAGATAGTCCAGCACTAAAGCACAGTGAGTTACTTAAAAGCCATCGTAGCGATCTTAGGTCTAAGGAATACTTATACCCATACCCATAAGAGCAATTCTTGATAGCAGAATACTTTGGAGTTTATCACATTTAGTGATAATGTATCTCTACATCTAATCTATATGTCATGCCAGTATCTCCACACTTCTTGGTTAAGAGAATAACCAATATATATGGCACACAACGATCTACACTTGATAAATGCTATCGTCCTAGTTAACAATGTATCATTTGTTCTTGAACAATTTAAGGACTAATCGATAAATTCTCTCTTTGTCGAAACCAAATAATCCTAAAGACTTCATCATAATAAAAGAGTTCGTTAGAAGATGTAGACTTTATGATGAAAATACTAGAATATAATTTTATTCAATAACAAATCATTTATAATTATAAAATAGCATAACCATTAATAGGCTGACGATTGGCTTTGGGATACATTTTTCAACAACTCCCACTTATCTTAAAGCCACTCGGTACAATATTTAATACCCATCTTCGACATGTGATTGTCAAACTCCTTTAACGCCAAGGCTTTAGTGAAGGGGTCGGCCATGTTCTTCTTTTTGTCGATCTTCTAAAGGTCGACGTCACCTCGATCCATGATTTTTCAGACCAAATGATAGCATCACAGTATGTGCTTCATTAGCTAGTGAACCTTCAATTTTTTATCAGAGAAATGGCACCAGTGCTATCGCAGTAGAGCAAGACCGGACCATCTAGAAAGAGTGCTACTTGAAGCTCGGTGATGAGCTTCCTCAGCTATGCAGCTTGCTTTGCAACATTAGATGTTGTGACATACTCCATCTTGCAAACTGAGTCTGCCATAGTGTGTTGCTTGGAACTCTTTTAGCAGATGACTTCAACATTTAGGGTAAAGATATAACCTAACATGCTTTTACTATCATCATGATTAGATTGAAAGCTAGAGTTTGTAAACCCTATAAGTTTCAAATCTGACTCACCATAAATGAGCCAGTGGTCTTTAGTATTTCTTAAATACTTAAGGATGGCTTTAACCACTTTCCAATAATTTTCTCGTGGATCATATTGGTATCTACTCACTACTCCTAGTGAGTATGCCACATCTGGTCTCGTATATATTATGGCATACATGATAGATCCCACTACCGAAGCATATGGAACCTACTCATATGCTCTCTTTTTAGGAGTTGTCAGATAATCTTTCTTAGAGAGAGAAATTTCATGGCCTATCGTAAGATAGTCTTTCTTAAAATTCTCCATACTAAATCTCTTAAGCATAGTTTCTGTGTATGTGGACTAGGATAACCCAAGCATCCTCTTAGATCTATCCCTATAGATCTTGATCCCTAGGATGTAGGATGCTTCACCTAAGTCTTTTATGGAGAACTAAGATGACAACCAAATCTTTATTCCTTATAGTGTGGGAATGTCATTTTCGATTAAGAGAATGTCATCTACATACAAGACAAGGAATATTACAACTAGACCATTCATCCACTTGTAAATGTAGGGCTCTTCTTTATTCTTAACGTTGCCATACATTTTGATCACCTTATCAAAATGCTTGTTCCAACTCTGGGATGCTTGCTTCAATCCATAAATGGATTTCTAAAGCTTGCACATCTTGGACTCATCTGTAGATGTGAACCCCTTAGGTTGTATCATATACACTTCTTTGGTCAGCTCTCCATTTAGGAAAGTTATTGTTAAGGACAAACCCTCGCCTGCTGAAGTCCGATAGGATGCCAAGTCTTGGGGTGACCTTGCTCGCAGCGATAACCATGGCTAACTTCAGTCAGTGAGAAATTTCTGCTTAGCACTAAGATCGTAAACCTCTGACTTGGACTTGTTGGCCAACCTTCCAAGTTTCAGTCACTAACTCTCTCAGATAGCTCTAGAATCTACAAGATCTTACGGATCTTATCTGGATGAGCTCGAACAATGATGGCAATTTTCTAAGCAATCAAGTATTCGAACTCAACACAATCTGGCATGATGATAGAGCCTCTCCCTTGACGAACTTCGACAACCTATGAAGAGTAGAGGACCTCTAAATTCATGTATCGAGAATTTTGAATATGCAGGCAAAAGGATCCTGTCCCCCTTATTAGCCCTCAGACGATTTCGAGAATGGCTGAGCTTCAAAGGAATGGATGAATTGCAAGAGTATCCTAATTGTCTACCCTCTATGACCATCGATCGAGTTCTCTCATTAATCAAACTCCTCCTAATTGCCAGATAGCCACCTAGAAGCCAAATTTCCTCTAGTCTCCAGTCTATCAGACTCCTCCAGCGTACACCTACTAGACTTCTCCACCAGTCTTCTTCCAGATGATCTCACCAATCTCCTTCCAGACGATCTCCCCCAGTCGCATCTCTTTTGGATGATTTTCCCCAGGCGCATCCCTTTCGGATGATCTCCCTTAGCCACACCCCTTCCAGATGATCTCCCACAGCCGCACCCCTTCCAGACGATCTCCTCCAGTTGCATTCCCATCAGATGATTTTCTTTAGCTAAACTCATTATAAATAACTTTTTTCTGATCAACAGACAAGCTCCTTCCAATCGCCCAAGGGGTTCCCTTCAGTCAAACTCCTTCTAGTCGAAATCCTTCCAGTCATCCAAGTAAGCTCCTTTTAGTCGAACTCCTTCCAGTCATCCAAGTAAGCTTCTTCCAATCGAACTCCTTCTAGTCGTCCAAGGGCCTCCCACCAGTCGAACTACTTCCAGTCACCCAAGCAGGCTCCTTACAGTGGAATTTCTTCTAGTCACTCAATCGCCCAAGTAGGCTCTCTCTAGTTGAATTTCTTACTATCGCCCAGAAGGACCTCATCCTCTATGCTGATTTAGCTCCTAGCTCAAGGCAAATTGCTCATTGTATAGAGAACCTCGAAGAAGTCCAAACTTCTTCAGAACTATTATGGTATGAAGCTCTTCATCACCGATAGGTGCTCCAGCCGAGCTCTTAGCATTGCTCACCAACAGGATGGCACATCGTGACAATGGACACTATCCTCTATAATAAACTCTACGTGATCCCGAACGGCCCACTACGAGGCAACTATGGCTATCACCATCAGTTTGTTACAAGCTTCGTCTATAAAAGAGACCATTTAGATATATTTTTTCTAAGCTTTGATTCTTCTTCTCATTACTCTCCTCCTTAATTTTCTAAGCACTCAATTTCTATTTACTAGAAGAGCTGACTTGATCATCGAAGGTGAAGGCACCAGATCTAGAATTTTACGAATAGATCTTGAAACATTTTCAAGATCATGTAGTGAAAGATTTAAATAAATTAAATATTTATTTAAATAAATATAAAAATATTCTAGATTTAAAATTTATTACATGATCAAGATATGATATTAAATTATAAATTAAAAATAAAAAAAAGATTAACATGTTGATCTCATCAACATGCTACAATACTACATTTAATGTAGTTATAGAATAATAGATTAGATCTGATACCTGAGCAAGTTAAATATTCTAACTTACTGATCTGGGCTTGAGGATAAAGTCACGAGCTGCACATGTATCTGGCCTCTAGGAGTCATCCAAATGAGTCCACGAACATGATCTGAGATCCTGATGCAGGAAATCAGCATAGTATACTAGTACTGTGCTGATCTCTCTTCGATTGTCGATATGATGCTTCCTTCTTTGAGACTTAGACTCTCCAAAATATCAGAAGAAAGAAGAGAGATTTTAGATCTGAGACTCTCTCAAAGAAATCTCAAAAGGTGGAGGAGAAGAGAAAATCAAAACTATTAGTTGTGTGCCTTAGAAGCCAAATTGGCTATCAATTGTAATACACTTCTATGGATAATTTTATAATTTTGACTATAAATTAATAAATGGGTTATCTTCTATCATAGTGTGTATTTAAAAGTGTCTGTGATATATCCTTTGAGTTAATGGTAATGACAATTCATATTTTCAAGAGTTGAAAATTTAAGACATGAATTTTCATAATTAACTCATAAACAGCTTCCGACCGTAAGATCATCATGAGGATGGTGATCGATCCAAAAGATTGGTGTATGATCACTTTCTTAGGATAGATGTGTCTTTAGTCTATGGTGTGGAGATACTAGAGTGAGAGTACAGATACTCGTTAGAGAATGAGGGCACTGAGCGTGACCATCTTGAGTAGTCATAAGGAAGTCTACCTTCTCATTGATGACTGAGTCAATGCTGTAGTGGTATGTCTAGTTCTTTGACTTGAGGTGCATTGGTATTTCACCTTGTGGGTGTTATAGTTTGACTACACCATAACTTGGTCTCCTAGCCATTCGAAATTCTGATGTATAAGTTGGCTGTAGCATGTTCATTGTAGGAATTGGATTGCAACAATAAGAGATTTATCTACCTTGATAGATGAGGAGTAAACCTATGATAATCATGAGATTGAGTTCATAAGCCCATGGCCATGGTAAAGTGAAGATGATAGAAAGAGTTTCTATTAGATTTTTATATTAGACTCAAATCGAATGATTAATTCATATGACGGATATTGGGTTTGGCGAGTTCACCTTAACCCTAATCTTGTCGAAGCTCAAGATAGAAGAGCCCAATCACACAGATAACTATCCCGAGAGGTTCACTTTTATTTCTGATGGATTGCCACTATATACTGCTAGGTATCACTGATAGATTTTGAGAGCAATTAGGATGATTTTGATGATTAATCATTCTAATTGTATGAATCAGAAAAGTCCTGGTCCATCGAAAGGTGTTTCGATGATGTCGATGATGGAGATCACGACATATCTCATTACCATATAGAACTGAATCTAACTGAATCACATAAATAAGAGTTTGGGTTTGGATGTCATCAATTGAGCTAAGCCAATTTGATTGATTTGGATTAGATTCAATCAGGTTCAAGGTAATCATGCTAGCACATGATTGAGCCTGACTTTCTCCTTCCGAAATCTTTCTGACTTATCACAAATGAGTCAAATTTGATTTGACTCATTCTTGTATTTTGAATGGATTTATCTTTTATCTAACTAGAACAAGTCCAGGTTAGATTAATTATAGAAATTAAATCCATTCATAGTCAAAATTGGACTAGGGTCAAAAGTTGACCTATTTGAGAGAATTGAGGGTCACCTGATTAGATGCTTTTAGAAAATTTTGTAGAAACTATTTTGATTATCTTTTTAGATGTGTGATAGAGTATGAGTTAAGCATTGGGTGTACTAAATTTTATAATTTTTGGAGATGTCTAAAATGAGTTATGATAGAGTTTGATTTGGATTAAACTCTTGAGAGAACAGTCCTAGGCACAGTGGACTCTTCTTTATCTACTCATGTCGACACCTTTTTGAATCATTTTTAGTAAAAAAATAGATGAGATCTAGTGGTTTTTCATGGAGATTAAGTTCTAGAGTTTTAATGATAAAATAAATGAGTTATTTTGGTCAAAATGGACTCTAACTAGGCATTGGACATAAAAGCCTTTCTCACGTCAAAGTGCATGCAATGCAAGAAATAATTTTCCATGCCCAAAGTCTGCCATCCCTGATATCCCACACCCTCTCTATCCTCTCTCTTCTTCTCTTCTAAAAGTCTAAAAAATTAGGCACAAATCTGAGAAGAAGGTCCAAGATTTTTGGCATAATATTCAGGATCTACATGATGGTGTTCGTGTGACGGATAAGCTGCCTTCAAAAATAGTTTTGAAGGTTCATCAAATCAGATCCAGATTTAATTTTTGGAGAAAAGATTCATGACGAGAAGATATTCAGATCTTGTCCAAGTGGATATAGGTAGAGGCCAAGTGCATGTGTGGCCCCTTCCAGAACCTCAGGAATCAACAGGATCATTGCAGGATAATTTGATTACCCAATTAGATACTTTAAATTTAATTTAATTTAATTTTAATTTTTTATTTTTTAATATTAGATCATCATGATTAGATTTGAGAACTCTTAGATTTGATTAGATCATTTAAGATTTTTTAGAAAAATCCTTCTCAGATCTGATCAGATCTGCACGATCCTGCGGCGAAAAATAGTGTTTTTTCTTCAACTGGTATCAGAGCCATGTTGGCAGTTCTTCAGATCTACTTTAGATCTAATTTTATTTTTATTTATGATCTGATATTAAAAAGTTTTAAATGTCGCATCAAATATGATTAGATCTAAAATTAAAAAATTAAAAATTAAATAATTTAGATCTAATATGTATGAGATGCATGACTAGACTAGGTATAGAATAGTTCTATGTATAGTCTAGTATGATCATGTATATAATTTGATTAAATATGATTTTAGATCTATTTAATTTTTATTTTTTTGATGTTATAATTATTGTAATAGATCTAAAAATTAAAAAATAAAGTTTTTAATTTTTAATTTATTCATATGAGATATGAAAGATGCATGCTTAGACTAGTCATAGAATAATTCTATAAGATATCTAGAATAGTTTTAACTTTGATATGATCAAATATAAAATTTTACTTTTTATATTTAATATATGATATTTTAGATCTGAAAGTATGCATATTGATGATATATAAGATGTATGCAAGACATATTTTTGTTAGATCTTTTTATTTGTGATATATCATCTAACTAGTTTTGTAGTAAAAATTTATATTTTTTATTAAGAAGTTCATCATGGCCGTCCGATCATTAAGAATGAAGTAGAGTTTAAAGGCCTTCTCCTCCCATTTGATGGGATGTTCTTATGGCATATAGGAGTGCTGCGCGTTCGTCCTTAATCAGAAATCAAAACTTATTTTTCTACAAAATTCTAGATCCTAAAATCCTAGGACTTCTATTACATGTTTTATTCATGAATCCAAAACTTAATTAAGAATTAAGATTATAAAATTAATTAGATCTAAAATTATGAATTTTTAGATCTAAGATATATTCATAAAATTGGGTTCGGGCTTGGGTAGCTTAATTAGGTCTAGTGGTTGGTCAAACCGAATCAAGAATTGGTTAGGTGGGATCAAAGAAAGCTTAAATTTTACCAGTCTAATAGGATTAAGTCTGGGTCAAGATCAAATCACATGGTGATGTGACTCGATCAAATCAAGACCTAATTTGGCTCTACGGTTCGAGCCTGGATTGTTGGCTGATCCAATTAGTTTTGATTCAATAATTTGGTGTCTAAGATAAGTTTGGCAGATATGATGGACTGGTTTTTAATTGGGAGCTACTCAATCTGAATGCAATCATGTCGAGTTAATGGCATATCCATTCCACCAGTCTCACTTACCTAGCCATTTGTGTCGATCTAGTTCTGATTTGAGGTGGCTAACAATTCGAGCCAACCCATGCCACTAGGTTTGTTATAATTATTATGACTAAGTCAAGTCAAGTTTAAAGAGACCTAAATTAAATCTTTCTAAGAAAATATTAAGTCTAAGGTCTTCTATCATTGTAGATGTACAGGCCCTTCCTAAAATTGATTGTTCTCGACTGGATACAGTGGTTCAGTTGCACCAAAAAGATGCAACCATATCTATTAGGCATTGGATGTTATGGATTGGAGGATGTGTTGGGCCCAATATTTTGAATACGGTAAGGAATCCAATCAGAAATTCAATCTATGCAAATGGTGGGTCTAACTTAACTAAGGAGTAGATCAATATTTCGGACATGGTGAGATTCATAAATTAGAGACCAAGTTAGGGTGCACCATGATTAGAGAATCATTAGATAAGAGTTGTCCACTCATTAGTTGATCCATCATCAATAACTATTAGGTTTGGTGGTGAGTCAGTTGGTGGGATCACACCATCCATTAGAAATCTATAATTACGGAGATTTTTGCATCTCTACCAATGAAGTGTAGGGATCTAAGTAAATAGTAAAAGCCTAATTTATTTAAAAATAAAATCTCTAAATAAATTATTTATCTAATTATAAAATCTAATTAAAAATTTTGACTCTCTACAAGAAAATGTCTGCATCCAATCCACTAGCCCGTATCCTGGATACCCATAGACTGACTGGATCAACTACAAGGATTGACTCTGGATCTTCAAAATTATTTTGGGTTTTGAGAAGTTAACTCATGTGTTGGAATGAGATCCTCTCACCTTACCAGCCTATCCATCCATTGATCAGAGAGCATCTCTCGAGAAGTTAACGAACAAAAATAATAAAGCCAGGTATTACATGATGGGCTCGATGTCTGATGAGCTCCAATGCCAACATCAAGATATTAAGACAAGCAGCCAAATATTGGCTTACCTATAAGAGTTGTTTGGTGAACAGAGTTGCATAGCTAAATATCAAGTCACTAAAAAACTTTTTAAGGCTTAAATGCATGATGGGCAGTCAGTCCAAGATCATTATCTGATGATGATTAAGAACTTAGAAGAGCTTGAGAAGCTTGGTGTCAAGTTAGATCAGGATCTGCAGACTAACATAATTCTACAGTCCTTGACTAATATGTATGGATAGTTTATCATGAACTACCATATGCATAAACTTCAGAATACCATGGCTGAACTCATGAATATGCTGGTTACTGCTGAGCTTTCAATGAAAAATTCTAAAGGCTTAGTACTTGCTATGGAGTGAACTTCTTCCAAGAGAAAGTTTTTTGGGAAGAAGAAGAAGTCCGTGAAGAAGCAAAAGGTGAATGGTGGGAAGAATAAGAAGATAGAGCTGAAGAAGAAGGCTGCTGATAAAGAACAATATTTTTATTGCAACACTGACGTCCATTGGAAGTGAAACTATCCTCTTTATCTGGCCAGCCTGAAGAACAAGGAGGCAGGTCCTTCTGGAGGTATGCTCGTTATAGAATCTAATATTATGATTTTTTCTACATCCAGTTGGATGCTTGACTCTAGTTCTAGTGCTTCCTTATGCACTTCTATGTAGGATCTTGAGGATAGCAGGAGGTTGAGCAATGGTGAAATGATCCTATGCATCAAGAATGGAGCAAGAGTTGCTGCTGTAGCCGTGGGAACCTACCCTCTATGATTACCATCAGGATTAGACTTAGTACTTTGGAACTATTTTTATGTGCCTGCAACAAGCAGGAATTTGATTTTTGTTTCATGTTTAGCATAGGAAGGCTATGTAATTAATTTTCTTAAGGATCATTATAATATTCATTATGAAAAAAATAAAATTGTAAGTAGTTTCCTTATAAATGGTCTCTATCAGTTACATATTGATGTTTCTATTTTTAATATCGAGCAAAACATGAATGCCATAGGATCAAAGTGACCTAGGGACAGTCAAAATAATAGGTATCTTTGGCACCTTAGGCTAGGTCATATAGCTGAAGATATGGTTAACAAATTAGAGAAATCTGGGCTATTGAGTCTGTTGACTTTCGAGTCATATCTGATTTATGAATCATGCCTTCATGGCAAAATGACCAAGCTTTCTTTTGTGGGACATGGGGAAAGGGCCACAGACCTACTTGCCCTAGTACATACTGATGTATGCGGCTTATTTGATGTGCCAGTCAGGGGCAATTATATCTACTTCATCATCTTTATTGATGATTTATCTCGGTACGGGTATGTGTATTTGATGCAACATAAGTCTAAAACTTTTGAAAAGTTCAAGAAATTCAGACTCGAAGTAGAAAAACAAATAAGAAAATCTATTAAGATTCTTCGATCAGATCGAGGAGGCGAATATCTTAGTCAAAAATTTCTAGACTATATTAAGAACAATGGCATAGTCTCACAATGGACTCCACTTGGAATGCCTCAACTCAATGAGATTTCAAAATGGAGAAATCGAACCCTATTAGATACGGTTCGATCCATGATGAGCTTCACGGATCTTCCTAAGTTTCTTTAGGGACATAGTCTACTGACCACTATATATCTATTGAATAGGGTTCCATCCAAAATCGTTTCTACCACACCGTATGAGATATGGCATGGTAAGAAACCAAGTCTGAGTCATCTCAGAATTTGAGGTTGTCCGACCCATGTCAAGAGACAACAAGCGGACAAATTAGAGTCTAGGTCCTTTAGAGCTCGATTTGTTGGATATCCTAAAGAGTCATTAGGATATTTTTTCTATCTCGCAAAAGATCACAATGTGATTGTGAGTCGACATGCCATCTTTCTTGAAAAATAGTTTATTCAAGATGATGGCATCAAAAGATAGATTAGGCTTGATGGGAAAGTCTCCCAAGAGCCACAAGCCAAGAAACCTATGGAACCCAATCAAATTAAGTCAGTCCAATCACTACCTCATCCACCTCATAGATCAAAAAGAATTTTCCATCCCCTAAAAGGTACTTAGATACTATTTCAAAGGACATAGCGAAAATGTTCCTCACAAGAAAAGGGGTTCATGGTGATGATCCCAAAACCTATGATGAGATGATATCAGATATCGACTTTGAAAAATGGTTAGAGGCAACGAAGTCAGAGATTAACTCAATGTGCTCGAACTAAGTCTGGACCCTGGTAGATCCACCTGAAGGTATAGTACCTATTGGGTGTAAATGGATCTTCAAGAGAAAGATAGGTGTCGATGGAAATATAGAGACATTCAAAGTAAGGCTCATAGCAAAAGGATATAGTTAGCACGAAGGCAGTGACTATCAGGATAGTTTTTCATCAATAGCTATGCTCAAATCTATCTACACATTGCTTGCTATTGCAGTCTATTTTGATTATGAAATATGGTAGCTGAATGTGAAAACGATATTCTTAAATGGATATCTTGAGGAAGATATCTATATAAAACAGTCACTGGGTTTCACATCTAGTAATACTGATCACAAGGTCTGCAAGCTGCAAAGATCTATATATAGACTTAAGCAAGCATCTCGAAGCTGTAATGCTCGTTTCAATGATGTGGTCAAATCATTTAGATTCATCAAGAATGAAGAGGAGTCTTATGTTTTCAAAAAGGTCAGCGAGAGCGCTGTTGTCTTTCTCGTACTGTACGTGGATGACATCCTCCTAATTGGGAATGATATTTTCATATTGACTATAGTAAAAATTATGGTTGGCTAAAGAATTCTCCATGAAAGACCTAGGAGTGACATCCATTATTCTTGGAATTAAGGTCTATAGCGATAAACCAAATAGGATGCTGGGTCTTTTATAAAAGATGTACATAGAGAAGGTGCTAAAGAGGTTTCGCATGGAAAACTCTAAGAGGGGATTGGTGCCCTTCATTTGGATTCATCAAGAATGAAGAGGAGCTCTGTATTTTCAAAAAGGTCAATGGGAGCACTATTTTTTTTTCTCATACTGTACGTGGATGACATCCTCCTAATTGGAAATGATATTTCCATGTTAACTATAGTAAAAATTATGGTTGTCTAAAGAATTCTCCATGAAAGATCTAGGAGAGGCATTCTTTATTCTAAAAATTAAGGTCTATAAAGATAAACCAAATAGGATGCTGGGTCTCTCACAAAAGATGTATATAGAGGAGGTGCTAAAGAGGTTTTGCATGGAAAACTCCAAGAGGGGATTGGTGCCCTTCAGACATGACATTCATCTCTCCAGGAAGATGTGTCCCAACACACTTGAGGAGATTGAACGCATGAGCAAGATCTCTTATGCTTTAGCAATAGGAAGCCTCATATATGCCATGCTATGTACATGATCTGATATTGCCCATGCTGTGAGTATCATGAGCAGGTATCAGTTGAATCCAGATGAAGAGCACTGTACTTCTATGAAATGTATCCTTAAGTACTTGAGAAGGACTAAGGATATGTTTCTAATCTTTGGTAATAGAGAACTCCAAGTCCAGGGGTATATAGACTCGGATTTTATGTTGGATATAGATGATCGAAAGTCAACATCTGAAAGTCTATTTGTGTGCAATGATGGTGCTGTCAGTTGGAAGAGTTTCAAGCAGACTATGATAGTAGATTCCACCATGGAAGAAGAGTACATCGCTACGTCGGAGGCTGCAAAGAAGGTATTTTGGTATAAGAAGTTCATCACAGAGCTTAGAGTGATGCCATCAGATGCCATCTCTCTATACTATGACAATAATGGCGCCATAGCCCTAGCTAAGGAGCTGAGATCTCATAAAAAATCTAAGCACATCGAGCGGTGATACCACCTCATCTATGATTACCTCGAGAAGGGATACGTCGAGGTCAAGAGAGTCAACACTACAGATAATGTGGCTGATCTGCTGACAAAACCATTGAGCCAATAGAAGATCAAAGCCTACCTTAAGAAGATGGGACTTAGATTTGTAGCCAATTGGCTTTAGCTTAAGTGGGAGTTTGTTAGATGTGTGCCCTAGAAACCAGATTCGTTGTCACTTATAATACACTTCTAAGGGTAATTTTCTAATTTTGATTATAAATTAATAAATGGGTTATTTTCTATCATAGTATGTATTTAAAGTGTCTGCGATACATCCTTTGAGTTAATGATAATGACAATTCATATTTTCAAGATTTGAAAATTTAAGACATGAATTTTCATAATTAACTCATAAATTGCTCTTGACCATAGGATCATCATGAGGATGGTGATCGATCCAAAAGGTTGGTGTATGATTGCTTTCTTAGGATAGATGTGTTTTGAGTCTATGGTGTGGAGACATCAGAGCAAGAGTATAGATACTCATTAGAGAATGAGGGCACTAAGCATGACCACCTCGAGTAGTCATAAGAAAGTCTATCTTCTCATCGATGATTGACTCAATGCTGCAGTGGTGTGTCTGATTCTTTGACTTAAGGTGCATCGATAGTTCATCTTGAGGGTGTTATAGTTTGACTACACCATAACTCAGTCTCCTAGCCATTCAAAACCTTGAGGTGTTTGTTGGCTATAGCATGTTCATTATAGAAATTGAATTTTACCAATAGGGGATCTATCTAACTCGGTAGATGAGAAGTAGCTCTATAATAATCATGAGATTGAGTTCATAAGCCCATGGCCATGACAAAGTGAAGATAATAAAAAGATTTTCTATTAAGGTTTCATATTGGACTCGAATCAAATGATTAATTCATATGATGGACATTGGGTTTGACAAGTTCACCTTAACTCTAATCCTGTCGGGGCTCAAGATAGAAGAACCCAATCACACAGGTAACTATACCGAGAGGTTCGCTTTCAGTTCTGATGGGTTGCCACCATATACTGCTAGGTGTCACTAGTGGATTTTGGGAGCAATTAGGATGATTTTGATGATCAATCATTCTAATTGTATGAATCAGAAAAGTTTTGGTCCATCGAAAGGTGTTTCGATGATGTCGATGATGGAGATCGTGACATATCTCATTACCATATAGAATTGAATCTTACTGGATCACACAAATAATGGTTTGGATCTAAATGTCATCAATTATGCTAAGCCAGTTTGATTGATTTGGATTAGATCCAATCAGGTTCAAGGTAATCATGCTAGCACATGATTGAGCCTGACTTTCTCCTTCTGAAATCTTTCTGATTTATTGCAACTAAGTCAAATTTGATTTGATTCATTCTTGTATTTTAAATGAATTTATTTTTCATCTAACTAAAATAAGTCTAGGTTAGATTAATTACAGAAATTAAATCCATTCATGGTCAAAATTGGACTAGGGTCAAAAGTTGACCTATTTGAGAGAATTGAGGGTCATCTGATCAAATACTTTTAGAAAATTCTATAGACATTATTTTGATTTACTTTTTGGATATGTGATAGAGCATAAATTATTCATTGGGTGTACCAAATTTTATGATTTTTGAAGGTGTGTAGACTAAGTTATGATAGAATTTGATTTGAATCAAACTCTTGAGGAAAGAGTCCTAGGCGCAGTGGACTCTCCCTTATCTACTCATTCTGATACTTTTTTGAATTATTTTTTATGAAAAATAGATGAGATCTGATGGTTTTTCATGAAGAATAAGTTCTAGAGTTCTAATGATAAAATAAATGAGTTATTTTGGTCAAAAGGGACTCTAAGTAGGCATTGGACATAAAAGTCTTTCTCATGTCAAAGTGCATGCAACGCAAGAAATAATTTTCCATGCCCAAAGTCTACCATCCTTGATATCCCATGCCCCCTCTATCCTCTCTCTTCTTCTTTTGTATATGCCTAAAAAGTTGGGCACAAATATGAGAAGAAGGTCCAAGGTTTTTGGCACAATATTCAAGATCTATGCGACGGTGTTCGTGAGACAGACGGGCTGCCTTTAGAAATAGTTTTGAAGATTCTTCAGATCAGATCAAGATCTAATTTTTAGAGAAAAAGTTTGTGAGGAGAAGACGTTCAGATCCTACATAAGTGGATACTAGTAGAGGTCAGGCGCGTGCGTAGCTCCTTCCATGCATAGCTCCTTCCAAAACCTCAGGAATCAATAGGATTATTGCAGGATAATTAGATTACCCAATCAGGTACTTTAAATTAAATCTAATTTAATTTTATTTTTTTAATTTTTAATATTAAATTATCATGAATAGATCTGAGAACTCTTACATCTGATAGAATCATTTAAAAATTTTTAGAAAAATCTCCCTCAGATTTGATCAGATCTAGGATTTCACGGATAGATCTTGAAACTTTTTCAAGATCATGCAGTGAAAGACTTAAATAAATTAAATATTTACTTAAATAAATATAAAATTACTCTAGATATAAGATTTATTATATATTCAAGATATTATATTAAATCAAAAATTAAAAACATAAAGGAAAGATTAACATGTTGATCTCATCAATATGCTACAATACTACATCTAATATTGCTATGGAATAATATATTAGATCTGATCCCTGAGCAACATAGATGTTCTAACTTGCTGATTCGAGCTTGAAAATTAAGTCATGAGCTACACAGGTGTCTTGCCTCTAGGAGTCATCCATACAAGTCCACGAACACGATCTAAAATCCTAATGCTGGAAATCAGCACAGTATGCTAGTACGTGCTGATCTCTCTTCTATGGTCGATACGATGCTTTCTTCTTCGAAACTTGGACTCTTCAGAATATTAGAAGAAAGAAGAGAGATTTTAGATCTGAGAGTCTCTCAAAGAAATCTCAAGAGGAGGAGAAGAGAAAATCAAAATAGTCCTAGAAGAAGACCCTCTTCTTCTTCTCTTTTCTTTCACCTAGACACCTAGTTTGGTTTCTATGGAATCCCCATGCCCAGGGGTTCTCTCTCCCTGATTTTTGTATACCTCAAAGATCTCTTAATGGTCTATATTCCATAAAGATTTCAAGCTAAAATTCATTCAATATATATAAAAAAAGAAGAGTCCTTATCTAGGTCAAATACTAGATAAGGAAAGGTCAAATAGGGCAAGTCAAGGGGTGCCCAACTCTTGGGCGTCCCTCTCCAATGTTTTTGGCATGCACCAGCAAGGAGGGGCACACAAAAAAGGGGGCGGCCCTCTCCAATATTTTTGGCATGCACCAGCAAGGAGGGGCACATAAAAAAAAGCCTTTCTCACATGGAACAAGAGAGAAAATATTAGAGAGATGGGGCGGCACCTATTGGGAAGAGTTTAGGTTTGTTAGGACTTTATCTCATAGAATCCAAAATCAAAACAAACCCCCTCTTAGACTTGATCCTCCACCTAATTACCATATGAGAAAGAGATAGAGAGAGGGGGGGCATGTGTGAAGACTAGGGATAAAGGAATTCGTCACACAAAATAAGACAAGAAATAGGGCGTGGGGCGTGGAGGGCTAAGGTGGCGCAAGGTGGAATCCTAGTCTTACTAGGATTCCAATTATAACTTGGTTAAACATGGTTTCTCAAACCAAATTAAATAAAAAACCAAGTCAACTAAATTAAATTAGGTTATAACTCAATTAAGAATTTAATTAAATTATACTAAATTAGATTTAATTTTAATTTATTTTTTTAATCAAATTAGAAAATTTGGTTGACCCAAGTCCTAGTTGAATTAGGACTAGTTTTTCCTAACACATAGCTTATCCAATAAGCTAATTGGACTTGATCGAATCAAGCCCAAACCAAATCAAATTAAATTATATTTAATTAGACTTAATCTCAGTCCTTTGGCTTAATCAAATTAAGTCAATTAGCAATCAAATTGCTAATCGATCCTCCTGCAATGCTTGCACTAGGTTAAACATCAATCGTATTGATTGTTTAACCCTAGAATGATTCTTAATCGTTGATCAACCATCTGATCAGATCATGAGCTCTAATGTGTGTGACCTCATAGGTTCGAACCTAAGTCAGTAGTATAAAAAATGATTTCTATAACAATTGAAGTAACTATCTAGAAATGGTACCTAACGGCTGGATAGGTCGAATGTGTGGAACAACATGCTTAGAACCCATGCGGATATAGTTTTCATATAATTCATCTCCTTGACCAAAATGCTCATAGGATACCTCAGAGTTTAACTATCAACTTTGATCAGATTGTCTATATTGTATTTTAAAATATCAAATCCATCTGATGGATTATCCTGGCCAAGATTTGCTATATTAAAATACAGTGATACATTATTCTCCAACTCTTGGAGTGGTCAATCCCATCTTGATCACACTCTGACTTTGCAAGTACTTGACTGTGTCTAGAAGTCTTTCGTTACTAAATTAGAAATTTAGTTAGTCTGATACCTAAGCATAGTGGGTTGCTTGTAAGTTACAAAGGTGATCTCAGGTCTAAGGGATACTTATACCTATATCTCATCAGAGACATTTTCGACAGCAGAATGCTCGAAAGTTGGTCACGTTCAATAATGATGTACCCATACATCTCACCTATATGTCATACCAGTGTCTTCACACTCCTTGGTTAAGAGGACAACCAAACCATATGGCATACAGCGATCTATGCTCGATAGATGCTGTCATCCTAATTAATAGCCTATCATTTGATCGTGAATAAATTTAAGAACTAATCAATAAATCCTCTCTTTATCGAAGCTAAATAGTCCTAAGGACTTCATCACATTAATGGAGTTCGTTAGAAGATGAATACTTTATGATAAAAAATATCAAAAATATATTTTATTTATTAATGAATTAATATAGATATAAAGTAGCGCAACCGTCAATAGGCTGACGATTGGCTTTGGAATACATTTCACAATAACTCCCACTTGTCTTAAAGCCTCTCGACACAGTATCTAATACCCATCTTCAACTTGTGATTGTCGAACTCTTTTACCATCAGGGCTTTAGTGAAGGGGTCGGCTAGGTTCTCCTTTCCATTGATCTTTTGAAGGTCGATGTTACCTCTATCCACAATCTCTCAGACTAGGTGGAAGTAGCATAGAATGTGCTTTGTTCGCTAGTGTGCCTTCGGTTCTTTTGTCTGAGCAATGGCACCAGTGCTATTGTAGTAGAGTAGGACTGGACCATCAAGAGAGGGTGCTACTCCAAGCTTGTTGATAAACTTCCGCAGCCATATAGCTTCTTTTACGGTATCTGATGCTGCGATGTACTCTGCTTCGCAAACAGAGTCTGCCATAGTATGCTGCTTGAAACTCTTTTAGCAGATAGCTCCACTATTCAGAGTAAAGATATATCCCGACACGCTTCTGCTGTCATCATGGTCAGATTGAAAGTTAGAGTCTATAAATCTCATAAGTTTCATATCTGACTCGCCATATACCAACCATTGGTCTTTAGTATTTTTCAAATACTTAAGTATGGATTTAACCACTTTTCAGTAGTTTTCTCTAGGATCAGATTGATATCTACTCACTACTCCTAGTGAGTATGCCGCATCTAATCTCGTACATGTCATGGCATACATGATAGATCAAACTGCTGAAGAATATGGGACTCTACTCATACGCACTCTCTCTTCAAGAGTTGTTGGACAATCCTTCTTAAAGAGTGAAATTTCATGGCCTATCGAAAGATAGCCCCGTTTGAAATTTTTCATGCTGAACCTTTTCAGCACAGTATCTATGTATGTGGATTGGGATAACCTAAGCGTCCTTTTAGATCCATCCCTATAGATCTTCATCCCTAGGATGTAGGATGCTTCACCCAACTCCTTCATGGAGACTATGATGACAACCAGACTTTTATTTCCTATAGTGTAGGGATGTCATTCCCGATTAAGAGAATGTCATCCACGTACAAGACAAGGAATACTACTATTGGACTATTTGCCCATTTGTAAATGCAGGATTCTTCTCCATTCTTAACGAAGTCATACATTTTGATCACTTTATCAAAATGCATGTTCCAACTCTGAGATGCCTACTTCAATCCATAAATAGATCTCTAAAGCCTGCACACCATGGACTCATCTGTGAATGTGAACCCCTCAGATTGTATCATATACACCTCTTCAATCAACTCTTCAATCAGAAAAGCTCTCTTCACATCCATCTGTCAGATCTTATAGTCCAGATGGACAGTAATCACAAGCATAATTTGAATGGATTTGAGTATTACCATCGAAAAGAATATCTCATCATAGTCAATACCATAATGTTAACAATACCTCTTGGCAACCAGACGGGCTTTATAGATCTCCACCTTTCCATCTGCACCCCTTTTTCTTTTGAAGACCCATTTGCATCCAATGGGTTTAACCCCTTCGGATGGGTCGATCAATGACCACACATCATTGACCTTTATGAACTCCATTTTGGACTTCATGGCCTTAAGCTATTTCTCAAAATCAGATCTCTACATAGCATCCATATAGGTGATCGGATCCTCATCGCTCTCATCGAGTTCGATGGGATCACCGTCTTGGATCAAAAAACCATAATATCTGTTCGGATGATGCGATACTCTATCGGATCATCTTAATGGTGCAGGTATACTGGGCTCTAGATCTGATCTAATCAAATCTGACTCAGGTTTAACTATAGGTGTCGATTTTTCTACCTATTGAACTTCATCAAGTTCAACCTTAGAGGCAACAATTCTTTCACCAAGAAACTCCTTTTCTAAAAAGATTGCCTTAAGGCTAACGAACACCTTTTGTTTTTCAGCATGGTAGAAATAGTAACCCTTACTTTCTTTGGGATACCCTAGAAACACACACTTATTAGACCGGGATCCAAGCTTATCTATATGCAAATATTTGACATAGGCTGGACAACTCCAAACCCATAGGTGAGAGAGTGTAGGACTACGCCCAGTCCATATTTCATATAGAGTTTTTGTGATAGATTTACTTGGTACATTATTCAATATATAACATGCAGTCTCAAGAGCATAACCCCAAAATGAAACAGACAGACTTGCAAACCCCATCATGGATTGAACGATGTCCAGAAGGTTCAATTTCTCCATTCTAATACACCATTATACTATGGTGTGCCAGGAGGAGTCCACTATGAGAGAATCTCATTCTCTCCTAGATATGTCAACAACTCATTGGATAGATATTCACCTCCTCGATCTGATATTCACCTCCTCGATCTGATCGAAGAGTTTTAATATTCTTTCTAGTTTATTTTTCTACTTCACTTTGAAATCTTTTGGATATTTTAAATGAATCCGACGTATGTTTCATCAGATAAATATATCCATACTTGGATAGATCATCTGTAAAAGTGATGAAGTAGAAATATCCATCTCTAGCATTAGTGCTCATTAGTCCACATACATCAGTATGTACTAGATCTAAAAGCTTAGTAGCTCTCTTACCTTTTCCAATAAAAGATGACTTGATCATTTTTTCAAGAAGATAGGACTCATAGATTAGAAGTGATTTAGAATCACCAACTTTGAGGACTTCCACTTGGGTCAACCTATTTATCCTGTTCTTATTAATGTGACCTGATCTACAGTGCCATAGGTAGATATCAGAGATATTATCTAATCTAGGGTATTTTTTAGAAGTGTACATTACATTCACAGGTTGTGATAAAATATAAATATTATTTCTTTATTATTCTTGCATTATTGTAACATTATTCATAATAATGTCACAATAATCTTTCTTTATAGATAAATGATAATCATCTTTGGCCAAAAGGCTAACAAAGATTATATTCATTAGAAAGAAAGGACAATAATGATATTCATTTAAAGAAATGATATTAGTATTGAGAATAAGTTGAACTATTCCCATAGCTAGAACTGGAGACCTTCCATCTCCAACATTCAGGAATCGCTCATTATTCTTAAATCTTCTACTAATTTAAAGTCTTTGCAATATATTATAAATATGGACTGGACTTTGGAAATCCAATACCCAAGTAGAAGTATCATAAAAAGAAAAATTATAAGGTGTTATCATGTAATATCCTTGATCAGCAACTACTTGCTCATCTCTCTTATTCAACCTATTATGGTCATGGGAATCACGACACTGAGGATAATTTCTTTTTCAATGCTCCTGCTTCTTACAATGGAAGCACTCTACCTGATCTAGATTATTCTTGGATCTTATGTTTAAATTGGGCATAGAGGCCCCAGCATGAACCACTTCATGCTGCCGAACAACATTTAACTTTCAATACTAATTATTGAAGTTGGTGTTGAAAATTGTATCCCAAAAGCCCATCGTTAGCCTATTAACAGTTGAGCTACTTTGTATATGTAATTGATCATTGATAAATAAAATACTTTGACATATTTTTCATCATAAGTCTTTATCTTCTAATGAACTCCATTTTTGTGATGAAGTCCTTAGGACTATTTAGCTTTGATAAAGAGAGGATTTATCGATTAGTCCTTAAATTTATTGATGATCAAATGATAGGCTGTTAATTAGGACAATAGCATCTATTGAGCATAGGTCATTGTATGCCATATAGGTTGGTTGTTCTCTTAACCAAGAAGTATGGAGACATTGGTATGGCATATAGGTAAGATGTATGGGTACATTATCATTGAACATGACCAACATCAGAGTTTTCTACTGTCGAGGATGTCTCTGATGGGATATAGGTATAAGTATCCCTTAGACCTAGGATCACCTCAGTGACTTGCAAGCAACTCACTGTGCTTTGGTACCAGACTAACTGAATTTCTAATTCAGTAATGGAAGGCTTCTAGGCACAGTCAAGTACTTGCAAAGTCAGTGTGTGATCAAGATGAAATTGACCACCCAAGAGTTGAAAAAGAATATATCATTGTATTTCAATATAGCAAAATCTTAGCTAGAATAATCTATCAGATGGATTTGATATTTTGAAATACAATATGGATAATCTGATTAGAGTTGATAGTTGAACTCTGAGATATCCTACGAGCATTTTGGTAAAGAAGATAAATTATATGGAAACTATATCCGCATGGGTTCTAAGGATGCTATTCTACACATTTGACCTATCTGGTCATTGGGTATCATTGCTAGATGGTCATTTCTATTAGTACAAAAATATATTTCTATACTACCGACTTAGGTTCGGTCCTATAAGGTCATACACACTAGAGCTCATGATCTGATCGGTATGAGAATTTATGGTGCTTCCAAGCCTTGGGAGGCCATAGGAGGAGTCAGGGGGTTGGCTCTAAGGATTTCATGGGTTTGGTTGGTGCTTCGGAGATTTAGAACACATGGTAAAGTAAGAAACCAAAGCCGGAGAATCAAGACCATAGAAAGAAGATTTTCTATAGGTTAGCCAGCTCAATCTAAAATTGGATCGGCTAAGTCTCACTGCACAAACAAAATAGAGAACTGAGTGTTCGGGACTGCTGGCACGACACAGAACTGGGCTGGCTCAGTTTTAGACTGAGCCGACCTAGTGGAACATAGCCGACTCAGTGCTGAGACTGAGCCAGCTCAGTGCGCGGGTAGAGTTATGCGAGGGTCTATTTTGGGCTAGGTTCTGCGTTGATCCTAAGGGTCTTAAGGCCTGGTTTGAGAGGTCTTAAGGTGGCTAATTCATGTATGGATCGAATCTAGAACTAGAGGATGAGAGCATGAGAGATATGGATGTATGATGCATGCTAATCTATAGCTATGGCAAGTATACTAGTCAATCAAGTAATAAAGTAAATGAGTAGAGTATCGTCCTTAGAGGATTGGAAAAAAAGTACTAAAAAGCTCTTTCCTATGCTTTATTTAGAAGATCGATTTATGAGAATAAGAAATTAAAGAATAAAATAAAGAAATAATTAAAAATTTTAAGAAAATAGAGGGAGTGTAATTATTAAGATTTTAAACTTAAGAGCAATGGGTTACTAAGACAATTGGTTCACCAACTCAGTCAATACAATATTTAGGTTAGTAGATTAATTTTATTTAATATGATAGTTGAGTCTCCTAGTTTATTCACTACCTTTTAGTCCAGGCGTAGCAAAACTATCAATATTTATTAATTATCCTTTGGTCCAGGTGTAATTTAAATAAATATTAATGCATTAAGTTTTATGAAATCCTCTAATTAAAATACACTGCGTCCAAAGCACACTAAAATTCCTGCATGCATATGAACTCTAATTTAATTCATAATACAAGGTATATAATCAAAAAGCAATAACATAGATATACTTGGTCCATAACATCTATGTTCATCAGATCAATTAAAAGATGGCCAGTAATCTAAAAGCATTAATATCAGATTTATATACTCCTCATGAATAAAATTTAAAATTAAAAATAAATCATACTAAATATTATAGCAAAAGAGTGGCTACACCTTAGCCTTAGTAAAAAAAAATTTAGTTCATGATAACAAGTTCAAAAATAACAAATAAAGGAAAACGCATAAAGAAATTAGACTATTTGATTGCTGAAATTGGTTGTCCATTGCTCTTGGTGTGGAAAACTTAATGAAGAAGAAGAGAAGCTCCTTGATCGATGTCCTGATTATCAGAAGAAGAAAAGAAGAAGAAAAGAAAAAAAAATAAAAGCTCTTTCTTTTCTTTCTCCCTTAAAACTCTCACTTCCTAAGTTCTCTCTGAACTCTTTCTCTTTTCTCCTATTCCTAGGCTCTCTCTTAAAACTCTCTTCCTAAAACCCTCTGTATTTTTTTCTCTCTCTGCCTCATCTCAATATCAGCAGGCAGCCCCCCTTTTTATAGGCTAAGAGGTGGATTTTCGAAAGAAATCCTAACCAAATTGGGTTTACAACTCTTAACATAAGTCAAATTAAAACCCTGGATAATTCTGACCTTCATATCAGCATCCAACGGATCAAAAATTGCTTAAAAATTCATTTTAAAAACCTAATTCAAGTCTGAATTAACCTCAACTATCAGATCTTCTTGATGATTAAATTTGGACCATCGGATCACTTACAGGAGTCTTCAGATTCCTAGTTAAAATCAGTAACGCAACTCCACTATTGGATCTCGACCGGGAGCTGCATCCACCATTCAACAGTGCTAAAATTTTAGCCGTTCGATCAAATCCTAGTGAAAGGCATCCATCGGATTAGGTAGAATTCCCAGATTGCCCTCTATAGACCACGCACGAGCCCGGTGCTGCATGTACCGCCACTTTCTTCAGCCAATTGGAGCGCGCTTCTTCCTATATAATCCCCAAAATGGTCCACCGTACACCACAAAAAATGCTAACATCAGCATGGCATCAATGTCGCATCAGTGGGTGGGCGGTTTGAGTGCGGTCGGGTTGGACGGTCTGCTGAGCCAACTTTTCTGAACCAATTTGAACCGAACTGACTTTTTTTTTAAATTTCCTTTGAAATTTAATTTTGGGCTCATTTGAAGTCCGTTTTGCTTAAAATATGTTTCATTTGATTCAAAAAAATAAGATCTTCATATTGGTAGCCTTCTTTCCGACATAAGATTAACAAAATTATCAATTTTTTAAAAAATAAATTAATTTATTTTATAATTTAATACTTTTATTAGTATATGATTATCACTTATCACACCTCCCAACTTAGTCATTGCTAGTCCCTTAGTAATGTTTTATTTAATACCATATTTCAATAAGATTATCCATCAAAAAGATAAAATCTAGAATTAAAGGTCTAAAAGTTTAGAAAATACCACTAACTAAGCATTGAGCTTCAGAAGCAAATTTTGCAATTAATACAATTAAAAACTTTCTTAGAGTACATCAAAGATTTACAGTACTTATGTTAATGATGACCAACTTTAGTATTTCAGTGTTAAATTAAAGGATAAAATTATCCTCTCTTATCACCTATTTTGGTCAATTTTTTATACATTCTCAATTTTATACTCATGAATTAAAGTAGCTTTCGCACTGTCTTTTTTTTTTTTTTTTGATGTGCTAAGCATCTTGGCCTTCCCTCCATCATTTTACGTGAATTTTTACACTTGACCTAGGTGCAGAGACCCAGTTACTAGGCTTTGGGCAATCCATATATACTTTATCTTTTGCACTTTATTTTTAGGCAGGTATTTCTTTTCTTAAATTCAAGTTTCTTTGATTAGAATATATTTTAATTATCAATTTTTAGTGATAATTGAATCCTCAGATTGCCTTATAATCAATACCTATTTTGCCTTGTTAGTATGCATGTGTAATTAGAAGTGCTAATAGTCTTTTGATGACCTAAGTAGGCTGCTAAAAGTCTGACCAACTAATCTACTTCTTTAACTCGTTACATTCATTAGCGGATACTTCTATCTTTTATCATTTGTCCAGTCTATCTTGCTCAAGATTTTCTTCTTGATACATGGTTAATTTTTTTTTTTTTACCCCTAACTTATTCTACATTGTCTCAATGGAGAAAGAAAAATAAAGGTTATAATAAAGGATAGAAAGGAATACACCTGATTTGGTTCAGTCTACTTCTTTGAAGCTTTGAAATTTTGCTTGAGCTTTCATTGATTTTTTTCTGCAAAATTAAAAATACACACCAAAGCAGTACAAGAGCAACAACAAATTATAAAAAAATAAAAGAAAAAAAAATGATCAAAACTAAAAAGAAAAGAAATGACCAATCTAATAGTTCTGATTTATAGTCTTTAGCTTGACCTTCTTTGATTTTTGAGTTGAATCAATCCGGTGCCACTTCAATTGGAATACTTTTATGTTTGATTGAGCCCTCTTTCAATGGGACATTGCTAGCTTTCATACTTTCAAACCTATTTTCTATAAAATTCTCATATAATGAATTATCAATAATATCAATTAGAAAATAAGTTTGATTATCATCAGGATGTTTAGTATCTTTGAAAACATTAAAAGTAACTTGTTCATCTTGGACTCTAAGAATTAATTTTTCTTATTGAACATCTATTAAAGCTTCTCCAGTAGCTAAAAAGGATTTTCTAAAATAAGGGGTACATCATAATCTTCTTCCATATCAAGAATAATAAAGTCAACAGAAAAAATAAACTTATTTATCTTTACCAAGACATCCTCCACTATACCTCTTGGATATTTGATGGATCTGTTGGCTAATTGAAAAGTAATAGTGGTAGGCTTTGGTTCTCCTAGACCCAGCTTTATGAAAATAGAAAAAGGCATGAGATTAATACTTGCTCCTAGATCACATAAAACTTTATCAAAACTACAATCACCAATAATGCAAGGGATGGTAAAACTCCCAGGATCTTTTAGCTTCTGTGGTAATTTATTTTGAAGTATTGTCGAGCATTCTTCATTCAAATTTATTCTCTCATGCTCCTTCAGCTTTTTCTTATTTGTTAGGATTTCTTTGAGAAATTTGGCATACCTGGGCATTTGAGTGATAGCATCTATAAAAGAAATATTAATATATAAATTCTTTAAAATTTTGAAAAATTAAAAAATTTCTTATCTGGATGCTGTATTTGTCTCTCTGAAAATGGTAGTGGCAGTACGTAGGGCTTCACATTTGGATCGACAAACTGTATACGTAGAGACCATCCATCTGCTGGTTATTTTGGTGATTGATGAATTTTAGTTGATGGTTCCTTATTTGTAGTTGGCTCTTCAGTCTCTTTCTTTTGATTTGGCTCTTTCAGCTTTTTACCACTTCTTAGGGTGATAGCATTGACTTGCTCCCTTGGATTGGCCTCTATGTTGCCGGGCAAGGATCCCTGAGGTCTTTCGGAGATTATATTAGCCATTTGACCTATTTGTATCTCTAAGTTTCGAATTGTTGCTACTTGGTCCTGCCTAAGTTTGGCTTTCAAATTTTTTATAGTTGCTTCTTGGTTTTGCATAAATTTGTCTATCAGCTCCTCCATGTTGGACTTCTTTATAGGTACTTGGACCTCGGGGTGGCTGTTGCGCTGCATTTTGATTGCTCCATGAGAAATTTGGATGTTGCCTCTACCCTTGATTGTATGTATTGGAGTAGTGATTGTTTTGTTGTGGCCTAAAAAAAATTACCAACATAATTAGCTGTATCAGTTGCTTTAGCAAAAGGATTACCTATCTGGCAATTGCTTGTATCATGTCCTCCTCCATATAGGTCACAAGTGATGCTCTGAACATGCATAGCTATTTTCTTCAAGTTGTTGACTTTGGCTCTGAGGGCTGCAATTTCAGCTAGCAAAGTTGGCATGCAATCTACTCCCTACACAGCTGCTGGTCTTTTCGGCATCATGCATTCTGTCTGCCACTAATAGCTATTTGATGCCATATCATTGATCAGATCAAAGGCTTTTTCCTTCATTTTTTGGTTAATGGTTCCTCCTATTGCTGCATCAATCATAGAATGATTAGTAGGAGATAAACCATTATAGAAAGTTTGTATCTAAAGCCATATGGATAGTTGATGATGTGAACATCTACTCAGCAGTTTCTTGAAATGCTCCCAAGCCTCATATAGTGTCTTCATGTCCATCTGCATAAAAGAAGTGATATCATTGCACATCTTGGTAGTCTTGAAAGGCGAAAAGTACTTGGCTAAGAATTTTTGGGCTAGGATATCCTAAGTTGTGATAGAACCTATAGGAAGAGAATGAAGCCAACTTTTAACTTTATCCTATAAGGAGAAAGAAAATAACCTTAATCTAATAGCATCATCTGACACCCCATTAATTTTAAAAGTATCACAAAGTTCAAGAAAGTTAGAAATATGGACATTCGGATCATCATGCATGTGTCCACTGAATTGGATAGTTGATTGAATTATCTGGATCATCGTCAATTTTATTTCGAAGTTGTTTGCTCGCACAGACGATCTCCTATTGCTCGAAGCTGCATCGGCTATAGATGGTGTGATGTAATCATTTAATGGATGATATACTAATTGAATAGCTTCATGCTGTCCCTCGATCGCCATATCCAATCCTAGATTGATGTCGTTAGGATCTTCAGCTATCATGTTTCTTTTTTGTTGTAGTCTTCTGATGGTCCTTTCAATTTTTAGATCTAAAGATAGTAAGTTACTATGTCTAATACATGTCATGCACTGAACAATTTTTTTTTTTTAAAAAATAAGGTAAGAATAAAAATTAAAAATAAAATTCTAAAGTAAAGTTAGGATCAAAATTTTAATATTATTTTAGATACGATCCCTGAGAATGGTGCCAAAAACTTGATGCATGCTAATCTATAGCTATGGCAAGTGCACCAGTCGATCAAGTAATAAAGTAAATGAGTAGAGTATCATCCCTAGAAGATTGAAAAAAAAGTACTGAAAAGCTCTTTCTAATACTTTGTTTAGAAGATCGATTTATGAGAATAAGAAATTAAAGAACAAAACAAAAAAATAATTAAAAATTTTAAGAAAATAGAGAGAGTATAATTATTAAGATTTTAAACTTACGAGCAATGGATTACTAAGGCAATCAATTCACCAACTCAGTCAATACAATATTCAGGTTATTAGATTAATTTTATTTTATATGACAGTGGAGTTTCCTAATTTATTCACTATCCTTTGGAACAGGCGAAGCAAAATTATCAATATTTATTAATTACCTTTTGGTCCATGTGTAATTTAAATAAATATTAATGCATTAAGTTTTGTGAAATCTTCTAATGAAAATACGTTACATCCAAAGTGCACTAAAATTCCTGCATGCATATGAATTCTAATTTGATTCATAATAAAAGGTAAATAATCAAGAAGGAATAACATAGATATACTTGGTCCGTAACATCTATATTCATCAGATCAATTAAAAGATGGCCAGTAATCTAAAAGCATTAAGATCAGATTTAGATACTCCTCATGAATAAAATTTAAAATTAAAAATAAATCATACTGAATATTGCATCAAAAGAGTGGCTACACCTTAGACTTAGTAAAAGAAAATTTAGTTCATGATAACAAGTTCAAAAATAATAAATAAAATAAAAAGCATAAAAAAATTAAACTGTTTGATTGCTGAAATTGATTGTCAGTTGCTCTTGGTGTGGAAAACTTGATGAAAAAGAAGAGAAGCTCCTTGATCGATGTCCTGACTGTCGGAAGAAGAAAAAAAAAGTTGTTTCTCTTTTTTCTCTCTCAAAACTCTCTCTTCCTAAATTCTCTCTAAACTCTTTCTCTTTTCCCCTGTTCCTAGGCTCTCTCTTAAAATTCTCTTCCCAAAACCCTCTATATTTTTTTCTCTCTCTACCTTATCTTGGCAACAGCAGGCAGCCCCCTTTTTATAGGCTAAGAGGTGGATTTTTGAAAGAAATCCTAACCAAATTGGGTTTAAAACTCTTAACATAAGTCAAATTAAAACCCTGGATAATTCTGGCCTTCAGATCAGCATCCAATGGATCAAAAATTTCTTAAAAATTCTTTTTAAAAACCCAGTTCATGTCCGAATTAACCTCATCCATCGAATCTTTTTGATGATTAAATTTGGACCATCGGATCGCTTACAGGAGCCTTCAGATTCCTAGTTAAAATCAGTAAAGCATCTCCACCGTTGGATCTCGATCGGGAGCTGCATCCATCATTCATCAGCGCATAAATTTTAGTCGTTCGATCAAATCCCAGTGAAAGACATTCATTGGATCAGGTAGAATTTTCAGATTGCTCTCTATAGATCATGCACGAGCTTGATGTTGCATGGACCGCCGCTTTTCTCAGCCAAGCGGAGCACGCTTCTTTCTATGAAATTTTTGAAATGGTCCACCATGCACCGCAAAAAATGCTGACATCAGCATGGCGTCAGCATCGCATCAGTAGGTGGGTGGTCTGAGTGCAGTAGGGTCAGGTGGTCTGCTGAGCCTATTTTTCTAAATTGATTTGAACCAGACCGGCTTTTTTTTTATTTCCTTTGAAATTCAATTCTAGGCTTATTTGAAGTCCATTTTGCTTGAAATTTATTTTATCTGAGCTAGAAAAATAAGATCTTCATATTAATGGCCTTCTTTCCTATATAAGATTAATAAAAGTATTAATTTTAAAAAAAATTAATTAATTTATTTTATAATTTAATACTTTTATTAGTATATTTTTACCACTTATCAATGTACATGGGCTCGGTGAGTGCTTTCATAAATTGGGTTAGCCGAAAGGTTTTTTGGTCAGGCCTAATGGTTATATATGAATACATAGGTTGTATTAGAGTTTTAAAGGTTGGAATCAATACAGACCTTTTCTTCCTTAAATCTCTCTTCTTCTCTTCTCTCTTGAATTACCATCCTAGGGTTCTTGAAGAAGCCCTAGAGAAGGGGGCCATCTCCCTCAAGCCCAAGGAGGGAGGTGCCCCATCATAGATCCAGATAGAGGATCAATGGTTTGCTGCCCATAGAGAACGTCATAGGTTCCTTCAGATCCGTGCTAAAGATTAGAAGCTTCTGCAACATGGTATCGATGCTTGTGATGTCAAGGATGATTGACATTCGAGCGATATCATGGATCTATAATTTGGTATTAGAGCTAGGTGATGCTTGGAACATTATGAACAATAATATGGTATCAGAGCTAGGTTTTAGAGCCTGATGGTGCATGAAAGAGCTAGATTTTAGAGCCTGATGGTTCATGAAAGGGAAGGAGAAGTCGTATAAGATGAAATTAGAAATCTGCACAAGGATTCTATGTTATGTCTCAAATCTATCTTCGTTGTTGCTGTGGTTTGGCCAACCGAGAGCAGCGAGTTGAAAGTGAAGGTTGAGAGGATTAATGAAAAGAGATTTTTTTTGGGTGAAAGGATTTGGTGCATGATTTACTGATCAGTCTTGGTGGAAAGGTCGGGATGTATGATGGTTATATGATAGGCAGAGAGTGCTGGAGTGCTGCAGTAGCATTTTTCTAAAGATGTAGGGTTGAGAGAGGCTCGATGATAAAATAGTCAAGGGAGGTATCTTAGTAGAGAGCATCAAAGATCTCTAGGAAGATGGGCAGTGTAGGGCTGTTAAAGAGAGATTTCCTAAGGGGTAATGGTCGAAGCAAGACTGAAGAAGCGACTATACGTTCTTCGATGTCTGAAAGGTGGGAAAGTAGTCGAAGATGTATTCAGCGGTTTGACCAGAGCATGGATTTGCGAAGCCTTGGGAGTAATGAAGATAGATGATCCATGAAGGCCCATTAGGTTAGGGCTAGACGGCTATAGAGTGGCGCAGAGATGAGTCAAGAAGCCCTAGAGTGCTGCAGGAGCACTTCCTTGGAGGCAGGGGCTGAGAGAGTCTCGGTGGTGCAGCAGTCGAGGAGTGTATCTCAGTAGAGAGTGTCAGTGGTATCTCAAGGAGATCGAGTGTAGATCTTAGGGAGAGTCGGAGGTCTCAGGGAGCACCAATGGCATCTCATAGTTGGGAGTATCATGGATCAGGTTTCTTCTACAGAAGCACCAGAAAGAGCCATGGTTCAGGTGGAGGATGGTTCTCCGAGTGCAACTGAAGTGATGGTTGGTGTAGGGGCAGAAGCGAAGGACTAGGATGGAATTTCTTATGATTCAGTCACTGGATTTAGAAGAGTAGGATGTGCTCTTAGGTTTCAGAGGTGCCCGCAAGTTGCGAAGGTATCCGAGATAGCTTCGAAGAAGGCCACAGAGCGTGCAGGGTTCGAAGGGGTAGCGACGGTATTCAAGGTGCAGTGATAGGCTCTATAGTGCAGCATTAAGTGATTGGCCTCAAGGGACTCGATGATAGAGTTGACTTCTATGGCATCAGATGGACTTTGGATATAGGTGGAGCTCCATAATGGTGGCTTTACAATTGGAGAGAAAGTTTGACATGAGTTCAGAGGATCGATAATGCATAGTTCAAGGTAGAACAGTGTATCCAGGTGGGCAAGCATAGCTCTGACGAGATCGTGTTAGGTGGTACAGCATGTGTTGGTGCAAAAATACGGTAGGTTCTCTAGGAAAGTTCAGAGAAAGTGATGCAGCTGCTAAGCAGAAGGGATCCTACAATTTCAGGGTGGTGCCAAAAAGCAAGCACAGATCTTCAGTGGTGGAGGCGGTCATCCCAAAGGCCTCAAGGGTATACAATAGCTAAAGAGGATTGGCAGAGGTGATGTTTGCATAGGTGCTATCGAGTATGTAGGGATAGTGGGATCATGCAAGAGGGCATTGCCGAGGGATTTGCTAAGGCTCAGGAGCACCAAGGTTGAGATTATGAGGATTTATGGTGCTCCCAAGCCTTCGGAGGCCATGGAAGGATTCTGGTGGTTGGCTCCAAGGATTCCAAGGGCTTGGTTGGTGCTTCGAAGATCGAGGATACAAGGTGAAGCAAGGAACCAAAGCTAGAGAATCAAAACTATAGAAAGAAGATTTTCTGCAGGTTAGCCGGCTCAGTCCAAAATTGGATTGGCTAAGTCTCAGTGCACAGACAAAATAGAGAGCTAAGCATTCGAGACTGCTGACACGGCACAGAACTAGGCCGACTCAATTTTAAACTGAGCTGACCCAGTGGAACTTAGCCGGCTCAGTCTTAGGACTGAGCCGGCTTAGTGCGCAGGCAGTGTTACGCATGGATCTATTTTGGGCTAGGGTCTAGGTTGATCCTAGGGGTCTTAAGGCCTGGTTTGAGAGGTCTTAAGATGGCTAATTCATATATGGGTTGGGTCTAGATCTAGATGATTAGAGCATGGGAGACATGGATGTACATAGGCTCGGTGAGTGCTTTCATGTATTGGGTTGGCCGGGGAGTTTTTTGGTTGGGCCTAATGGCTATGTATAAATACATAGGTTGTATTAGGGTTTTAAAGGTTGGAATCAATACAGACCTTTTCTCCCTTAAATCTCTCTTCTTCTCTTCTCTCTTGAGTTGCCGCCCTAGGGTTCTTGAAGAAGCCCTAGAGAAGGGGGCGTCTCCCTCAAACCCAAGGAGGGAGGCACCCCATCATAGATCTAGGTAGAGGATCGGTGGTTTGCTGCCCATAGAGAATGCCACAGGTTTCTTCAGGTCTGTGCTAAAGATTAAGAGCTTCCGCAACATGGTAATGATGCTTGTGATGTCAAGAATGATTGGTGTTCGAGCGATATCATGGGTCTATAATTTGGTATTAGAGCTAGGTGATGCCTAGAATGTTGTGGATGATAATATGATATCAGAGCCAGGTTTTAACGCTTGATGGTGCATAGAAGAGCCAGGTTTTAGAGCCCAATGGTGCATGGAAGGAAAGGGGAAGTCATACAAGGTGAAATCAAAAATTTACATAAGGATTCCATGGTATGTCTCAAATCTATCTTTGTTATTGCTATGGTTTGGCCAATCAGGAGCAGCGAGTTGAAGGTGGAGGTTGAGAGGATTAATGAAAAGAAATTTTTTCTAGGTGGAATGATTTGGTGCATGATTTGCTGATCGATCTTGATAGAAAGGCCGGGGTGTATGACAGTTATATGACAGGCAGGGAGCGCTGGAGTGCTACAGTAGCATTTTCCTGAAGATGTAGGGCTGAGAGAGGCTCGACGATGCAGCAGTCGAGGGAGGTATCTCAGCAGAGAGCATCAAGGTTTTCTAGGAAGATTGGCAGTGTAGGGCTAGTGAAGAAAGGTTTTCTAAGGGGTAGTGGTCGAAGTAAGATTGATTAAGCAACTATACATCCTTCGGTGTCTGAAAGATGGGAAGGTCGTCGGAGATGTATTCAGCAATTTGACTAGAGTATGGATTTACGAAGCCTTGGGAGTGATGGAGATAGATGATCCATGGAGGTCTAGCAAGTAAGGATTGGATGAACGTAGAGTGGTGCAGACATGAGTCAGGGAGCATTGGAGTGCTGCAGGAGTGCTTCCCTAGAGGCACGGGGTTGTGAGAGGCACTACGGTACAGCAGTTGAGGAGTGTATCTTAGTAGAGAGTCTCAGTGGCATCTCAGGAAGATCAGGTGTGGTCTTAGGGAGAGCCAGGGGTCTCATGGAGCGTCAGAGGCATCTAGTAGTCAGAAGTATCATGGATCAGGTTTCTTCTATAGAAGCATCAGAAAGAGTCATGGTTAAGGTGGAGGATGGTTTTTCGGGCACAACATAAGCGATGGCTAGTGTAGGGGTAGAAGAGAAGGACTAGGATGGAATTCCCTAGGGTTCAGTCATTGGATTCAGAAGAGTTAGATGAGCTCTTGGATTTCGGAGGTGTCCACAAGTTATGGACCTATCCGAGATGGCTTCAAAGAGGGCCACAGAGCGTGGAGGGTTCGAAGAGGCAGCGATGGTGTTTGAGGTGCAGCGGCAGGCTCAGCAGTGCAGCATTGAGTGATTGGCCTTGAGGGACTCAATGATAGAGTCAACTTCTGTGGCATCAGATGGACTTTGGATATAGGTGGAGCTCCATAGTGGTGGCTTCATAATTGGAGAGAAAATTTGACATGAGTTCAGAGTGCCGACTTATCCGCATGGGTTCTAAGGATGCTGTTCTACACATTTGATCTATCCAACCATCGGGTATCATTGCTAGATGGTTATTTTAATTGGTATAGAAATTTATTCTTATGCTACTGACTTTGGTTCAGACCTATAAGATCATACACATTAGAGCTCATGATCTAATTGGATGGTTAATCAATGATTGAGAATCATTCTAGGTTTAAACGATTAAGGATTGATGTTTAACCTAGTGCAAGTATTGTAGAAGGATTGATTAGCAATTCATTAGCCAATTGTATTAATTTGATTAAGCTAAAGGGCTGAGATTAAGTTTAATTAAATATAATTTAATTAGATTTGGTTTGGGCTTGATTGGATCAAGTCCAATTGACTTATTGGATAACTTAAGTGCAAGGAAAAACTAGTCCTAGTCTAACTAGGACTTAGGTCAACCCAATTTTTTAATTTAATTAAAAAATTAAATTAAAATTAAATCTAATTTAATCTAATTTAATTGTAACATCAATTAGGTTAGAACCTAATTTAATTTGGTTGAGTTGGTTTTGGTTTAATTTGGTTTAAGAAACCACTTTGACCAAGTCATAGATAAAATCCTAGTAAGACTAGGATTCCTCCTTGCGCTACCTTAGTCCCAACACCCCCCATGCCTATTTTTTTAGTATTTTTTATGGAAAATATTTTTCTTCCTGATCTTCACATACACCCCCTCTCTTCTTCTCTTTCTCATATGGTAATTGGGTAGAAGACCAAGTCAAAGAAGGAGTTTGTTTTGATATTGGATTGTATGAAATAGAATCCTAACAAACCCAAGTTCTTCCCAAAAGGTGCCACCCCCTCTTCCAATTAATTTCTCTCTTATTCCATGTGAGAAACCCTTTCTTTTGTGTGCCTTTTCTTGCTGGTACATGCCAAAAATTATGGAGGGGGCGCCCAAGAGTTGGGCGCCCCTTGACTTTCCCTGTTTGACCATTCCTTGTCTAGTATTTGACCTAGACAAGGACTCTTCTTTTCATATATATTTTGAATGAATTTTGACTTAAAATTTTTGTGGGTTATAGGACATTAATATGGATTTGAGGTGTGCAAAAATCAAAGAGGGAGAACCTCTAGGCATTGAGATTCAATAGATACAAAACTAGGTGTCTTGGTGAGAGCAATAGAAGAAGAAGAGGGTCTTCTTCTAGGGTTGCTGTGTTCATCTCTTCCCTTCCTTCTTCCTTGGGTATTCTAAGAGTGTCTCATATCTAAAATCTCTTCTCCTCCTCCTCTTTGCAAAAGTCTAATCTAGAAGAAAGAAGGCATCAGATCAATCGTCGAAGAAAGATCAGCATAGTACTAGCATACTGTGCTGATTTTCAGCATCTAGATTTTTGATCGTGATCGTGGGCTTGTGTGGACGACTCCTAGAGGCCGGACATGTGTATAGCTTGAAACTTCTTCTTCAAACCCAAATTAGTGAGTTAGAACATTTAACTCACTCAGGTAATAGATCTGATCTATTATTTTTTTTCATACAAGCATTATATGTAGAGTAGATCTAGGTTGATGTGATCAACTTTTCCTTCTTATTTATTTTTGATTTTAGATTTAAATGACATATAATAATCATATAGCATGGTCTTAGATCTAGAGATTATCTAATATTTAGAATTAATTAGATTAATTTTGAGTCTTCCACTGTTGATCCAAAAATGGTTTCAAGATTTAGTCCTGAAATCCTAGATCTGGTTCCTTCAATTGGTATTAGAGCCAGGTTGATTATTATATGATTATTGATGCATACTTAGATTTTTTTTTGATTAGATCTAATTAATAATCTAATATTTAAATCTAAAATTAAAATCTTAGATCATACGAACTGCTTTAAGGTTGTCCTACTGTAAGGTTTATCCTTTACAATGCAAAGATTGTCCTAGTTCGTATAGATCTAATATTATTCATAAATATATTAGATATGATCTGATGTTATTTATGATTTATTTAATTTAAAAGAATTTTAAATCTAAAAATAAAATTTTAGATTGCATGGACTGATCTTATAAGGTTGTCCTGCTGTAAGGTTTACTCTTTACAGTGAAAAGATTATCCTAGTACGTGCTGATCCAAAACTTTATTCATAAAATTTTAGATCAGATCTAAGAGATTTTATGATCTGATTAAAAATATTTTAATTTGATTTTAATCATCATAAATATATTAGATTTGATCTAAGTTGACTTATGATCGATTGATGTTGAAATTATTTCAATTACATAAACTTGTTTAGATTAGATCTAAAGTAGTTTCATGCTCTTCTTACTTGTATTTTGATTATGAATAAAACATGCAACTTGGTTGTCAGAACCATATTGTAAAAATATTTTACAAACATGAAAATTATTTTTGAAAAGTCGAACCCCAACCCCCAGCTCAAAACTTAGTTAAGAATTAAGAAGTTGTTTGATTAGGATCTAGGATTGTAAATTGAAGATCCTAAGATACGAATCATAACACATTGGGTTAAATGGGTTAGCGAAGATTAGGTCTATTAATTAGGTTAGACCTAGGGTTAGATTAAAGAATGGACTTAATTTGAGAATTGACTAAATCTAATCAATTGTTGTCTTAGATCAGATCAAGGATTCTCTAGATTAATTACATTATTTGTAATTGATCAAGTCCATGTCTTTAATGAGACCCAAGATGAACTTAATTCTTGGCTACGTGGTCTAGCATGAACTGTTAGGTTGATCTAATTAAAACTAATTAAACTAGTTGGTGTCTAAGATAAACTAGATTGATGGTCTTTAATTGTCAGCCCACTTACTTGGCCATTTCTAATGGTGTCTAAGGCAAGCTTTGGCAGACCCTCCTACTAATCGAACTTACCTGGCCTCTTGGTGAAATTATGTTTTGTTCGGATTACTTGACTACTCGAGCTAACTCATGTCAGCTAAGTAAATCTGTTTGACTGATTTAGGTGCTCCAAGACCAACCTATTATTGGTCTCCCTTAAGCTGACTTAGTGATGTTAGTGGGAGGATCATGACAAGCTGGTTCATTTGAGCTTTCCTCATCTTCAAATTAAATTCTTTAAAATTATTAGGTCTCTAAAATGAAATAGTTATATGATAACTTGATTATAGCCTTCCATTAAAGTGGATGATAATGAGTCCATCAGTTGGATAATCATTGGAGGCCCAAAGGCCTGATGCTTATTGGCTGATGGAATTATTATTCATTATATGATTTCTTGGCTACATCTTTCTAAATGGTAGTTAGGTTAGCCAACCAAAGTTGGGCTTAATCATTCATTGGTTAGATGGGCCAAGTATGATCATATTAATGGTTGGACCTAACTGGACCCTTTTCTGAGAAGGGCAAAGCCAACTAATCGGGGCTGGGGCAAAATTCAATTACTAAAAATTATTTGGAGAAATAATTGGTTATGAACCTACCCTTAGATGCACATGGGTTGGCCAACCAAAGTTGGGCTCATGTGCAGTCTATGTGGATTCTAGTACTCACTAAAGAATTAGGATAATTCCTTGAATTGGAGGTAGAGGCTACCAATTCGAATAAAATAGTCAAAGAACCTTTTGATTAAAAGTTCAAATATTTAGGTTTAATGAATCAATTACTAATTAGGCTATGATTTTTCTCTGTGTAGATATGGCCACTTTTCTATTGCTCCGATCGTTGTTGAGCAATGATAAATTGGTGGGACCCAACTTTGATAGCTGATACCGAAAGCTAAAGATTATCCTGGAGTATGAATGCATCCTACATGTGATAATGGATGACGCACCTGAGGAGCTAGCTGCAAATGCACGTGGAACTATCAGAGACACTTATCAAAAGTGGCTCAATGATCGAAGCATGGTGCACTGCATTATGTTGGCTACGATGAGCGATGAGTTCAGTCGTAGATTTGAGATGACTCAGCCAAAGGACATGCTTCAAGTATTGAAGGATTCCTTTGGCACACTCAATGACGTGGAGGCATAAGACTAGTTGTTCCATCTTCAATGCCAGGATGCAGGATGGTACCTCTATCGCTGATCATGTATTGTACATGATCAAGTTGATAGAGCAATTGAGCAAGCACGGCTTTCCTTTACATAAACAGCTTGGGAAGGATGCAATACTAAACTCATTGCCCAAGTCCTTTCTCCCATTTCTTACTCATTTTAGAATGACAAAGCCTGAAGTAGACTACCATAGGTTACTGGGGTTGCATCAGAACTTTAAGAAGGATCACCAAATCCATAAGGAGTCGGTGAACTTAGTGGGAGGTTCATCTTCTCATTCTCGGCCCTTTGGGAAAGGGAAGAAGAACAAGAAGAAGAAAGCTAAGAAGGTGCAAGTATAGGCTAGGACATCTGTGTAGAGCCAGATTAGAAATATCAAGCTCAATAAGAGTCAAGCTGAATGCTTCTTTTGTAAGAAGTCGGGGCACTAGTGTTAGATGTGTTGAAAGGGAAATCCTGATTTTCTGGATCAAGTTCGTTCAGATCTGATTGGATCAAGAGAGATATTTCAAAAAAATTTTTCATGTATCTAGAAAAGATCTGAGATGTTTCAGATCTTATTTTATAGATCTAATAAATAAAAATAAAAATAAATTAAATTTGATTTAATTATACCTTGATGCTGGGTAATCAGATTATCCTTTGATGATCCTACTAATTGCCTGAGGTTCTGGATCTAGCCATGCAAGTGCCTAGCCTCTACTGGTATCCACTCAGACCGAATCTGGAGATTGTCTCCTTCTTTATCATCTCTCCAAAAATTAAATCTAGATCTGATTTGCTGGATCTTCAAAACTCCTTCTGAAGATCAGCAGTCGTCTCTGCAGCAGTGATGCCTTCTTCCTTTCTCGTCAGCTTTTTCTTGCCTGGATCGCACCAAACCGAAGCCCAACTTTCCTTAGGCATGGAGAGGAGAGAGAGGATTAGAATATGGCATGGAGGAGAGAGAGGGGTAGTCTTAGGGCTTGGGCTAAGAGACAGCTCTATTAAAGTTGGGTGCAGATAGGGTTTATATAGACCCTACTGTGCCATGCAGTGCCATATCATCCCGACCAATTACGTTGCTTCATGCAATCAGATCTAAATCTGATTGGTGGGATGACATCACCTAATCCAATTAGATGAGGGCCCCACTAATTCATCCTTAGATGGCACCTAAGACTAGACAAAGTCTATAATTATGGGCCACCTAAGTAGAAACCAAGAAGCAACCTGGAGTCCCATCCGTATGGAACTCCAATCGTCCCTATCCATGGGCACATGCCTCCCTAGGCATGTGCCCCCTCCTTTCTAAAATCTAGCAAGGGGACAAGCCCCTATCTGCTCTCCAATAGGTGCACGACACATAGGCAGATGTCCAAGGGTCAAAGGCCAAAGTTTGACCAAAGTCAAAAGACAAGAATTAGCAGGTGATGGAAAAAGGCAAGTGTTGTCTCAAATTTATCTCATAAATTAAGACAATCCTTTTCTAACTTGGACAAGCTCCAGTCAGACCAAGTAAAGGTACCTGAGCAAGCACAAACTCATTTAGCTCAGTCGAGACATCTTTTAATGATAGTAGAAGAAGAATATTAGGCTCTATCGTGTGCTAGCATGATTTTCTTGAACCTAATTGAATCTAATTCAAATCAATTGAACTAGATTAGTCCAATTGATGATATCCAGATCCAAATTCTTATTTGTGTGATTCAGTTAGGTTCAGTTCTGTATGGTAATGGGATATGTTGCGATCTCTATCATCGACATCATCTAAACTCTTTTCGATGGATCAGAACTCTTCTAATTCAGACAACTAGAATGATCGATCATCTACATCATTCTAATTGCTCCTAAAATCCACCAGTGACACCTAGCAGTATATGGTGGCAACCCATCAAAATTGAAAATGAACATCTTGGTGTAGCTATCTATGTGATTAAGTTCTTCTATCTTGAGCCCCGATCAGATCAAGGTTAAGGTGAACTCGTCAAATCCTAATTTCTATCATATGTCATTTGATTCAAGTCCGATGTAAAAATCTTAATAGAAACTCTTTCTATTATTTCACTCTGCCATGGCCATGGGCTTATGAACTTGAATCTCATGATCATCATAGGGCTGCTCCTCATCCACCGAGGTAGATAGATTTCCTTTTGGTACAATCCAATTCCTATAATGAACATGCTATAGCCAACATACACCTCAGGGTTCCGAATGGCTAGGAGACCAAGTCATGGTATAGTCAAACTATAACACCCTCAAGGTGAACTACCGATGCACCTCAGGTCAAAGAACCAGACACACCACTGCAGCTTCGAGTCAGTCATCAACGAGAAGGTAGACTTTCTTATGACTACTCGAGGTGGTCACGCTCAGTGCTCTCGTTCTCTAATGAGTACCTATACTCTCGCTCCAATTTCTCTATACCATAGACTCAAAACTCATCTACTATAAAGAAGTGATTGTACATCAATCTTTCGGATCAATCACCATCCTCATGATGATCCTACGGTCAAGAGCATTTTATGAGTTAATAATGAAAATTTTTGTTTTAAATTCTTAACTTTTGAAAATAAGAATTATCATTACTATTAACTCAAGAAATGCATCACAGATACTAAATATATATTTATGATAGAAAATAATTTATTTTATTATTTATAGTCAAAATTATAATTTTATCACTAGAAGTGTATTACAAGTGTCAGCCAATTCTAGCTTCTAGGGCACACATATCTAACAAACTTTCACTTGACCTATAGCTAGTTGGCTACAAATCTAAGTCCCATCTTTTCAAGATAGGCTTTGATCTTCTGCTAGCCCAACAGCTTTGTAAGTGGGTCTGCCGCATTGTCTGCAGAGTCGACTCTCTTGACCTCAACGTAACCCTTCTCAAGGTAATCACGAATGAGGTGGTATCACCGCTCTATGTGTTTGGATTTTTAGTGAGACCTCAGTTGCTTAGCAAGGGCTATGGTGCCATTATTGTCGCAGTACAGAGGAATGGCATCACTTCGATCTTTGCGATAAACTTCTTATACCATAATGCCTCCTTTGCAGCTTCTGACGCAGCAATATATTCTGCTTCCATGGTGGAATCTGCTATTACAGTCTGCTTGAAACTTTTCCAACTGATAGCTCCACCATTGCACACAAACAGACTCCCAGATGTCAACTTTCGACCATCTACATCGGACATAAAATCTAAGTCTGTATACCCCTGGACTTGGAGTTCTCCATTACCAAAAATCAACAACATATCCTTAGTTCTTCTCAGGTACTTAAGGATACATTCATACAAGTCAAGTATTCCTCACCTGTATTTGATTGATATCTGCTTGTGACACTCACAGCATGGGCTATATCAGGTCGTGTACATAACATGGCATACATGAGGCTCCCAATTGCTGAAGCATAAGGGATCTTGCTCATACGTTCTATTTTCTCAGGTGTGCTAGGACACATCTTCTTAGAAAGATGAATGCCATGTCTGAAGGATACCAAATTCATGCTAAACCTCCTTAGAATTGCCCTTGCGATCGCCTTGCCTGTTCTCAGCAACATCTTAGCAAGCGGGAAAGCCCTATCTGCTCTCCAATAGGGCTCACCGACACATAGGCAGATGTCCAAGGGTCAAGCTCGCGCAACGGAGTTTTTGATCAAATGGCCGAAGAAGAACATAGCACGCAAAGTTACGGCGAGGGACCGGCTCCGTGGAGGAGTTATGGATCTTTACGGAGAAAACAGCTTACAACCCATGTGTGGTCCTGACGCAAAAATTCTGTATATCATAGAATACAGACAATCCTCATTCTTTAACAGTTGGAACGAAGCGCCAGTCAGACCAAAGTAAAGGTAGGCTGAGCAACTGCAACAAACTGGATGGTCTTAAAGCCAGAAAGCTCAGTACAAGGACAGGAATCTTTAATGATAGTAGAAGAAGATATGAGGCTCTATCGTTGCTGCATGAAATTTAATTTCCTTGAACCGCTAAACGATTGACATCTATAGTCAAATCAATTGAACTAGATTAGTGCCAAATTGATGATATCTCAGAAATTACCAACATTCTTTATTTGGTGATTCAGTTAGGATTCAGTTCATGAAATGGTAATTGATAGTTGCGATCTCTATCACATCGACAATCAGCAGAATTAAGAAAATCTTTTTTCGATGGATGATCAGGATACAATCGGCATCTTTGGCGTTTTTCGTCTAGACAGATCTAGAATCACCGGTAAACCGATCAACTAGCCTCCACATAACACGCCGAATTTCATTCTAATTGGCGTGGTTCTGCGGTGTGGCGTGGCCCTAAAATCCCAAGAACCAGACAGTGCGGGTAAAACCGACCCAGGGAGACACGTCCATCCTGAGGCAGGTCTCACTTGGAGGATCGGTCTGGCTGAGGCGATGAAAATACCTGAAGGTGCCGGTTGATTGCCGTTTGGTGCCCGACCCGGTGGTGAAGGTGCATTTGCAGAGGAAAATTAGTTCGAACATTCTTAACTATAAGGTTGGTGTAGCTTACTCTATATGTGATTAGGGTCTACTGAATCATGCCAAATAGGGCTCCACCACCAATGTCTTGTGAGGATCTGACCGACGGCATCAGATCAAAGGGTGTTAAGCGCTGACCTCGTCAAAACCTCAGATTTCATATGCCATCTGTCATCTTGATTTCAAGTCCCGTATGTGAAATAACTAGGTCTTAATAAGATGGACTTTCTTTCTATGATTTAACTATATATCAACTGCCGCCGGAGCAGTATGGCTCAATACAGGGGGCTTCAGTCGGAACAATACGAGAATCTCATGATCGCATCATAAGGGAGCTGGTAACCCTACATAACACAACACCGAGGTATGAGACTCTAAAACCTTTTCTGGTTGACTAATTACGCATCCAGATTCCTCATAAATATTTTGCAACGATTCGAGCTCAAAATAGCCAACATAAACATCACTCGGGGGTTCGATATGGCGCGCGTAGATCAGAACCAAGGTCATGGTATAGTCAAGCCACTATAACAGCTCAGTGAACACCGATGCAGGATGCCCAGATTTAAATCGACGGAACTCAGGTCAAAGAACAGACCAGCAACAGTCATCGCCTCGAATCGAGAGGTATTCGTTTGGCTGATTTGATTTTGGCCGTTGGCATTTCCTGGTTAGAAGCCAACGAGACCACAGGAAAACAGCTCGATAGTGATAGAAGCGGAAAGTTCACGGGAGACCCTTTTCTCCTTATGAAACTGGACTTACTTTTTTTCACGCTTTCTCCGAAGTCCTTCGAGGCTGACCGGTTCGCGTATGATGTTTGGCTTCCAATTTTCCCCTTTCTTGTTTGTGTGCTTCGTGCCGGGTTCAGCTTTAGTGGTGCCCCATGCTGTCGGAGGATAGATGTGAAACACTTCTTACACGTAGCTTCAGGATGGCTCTTCCGCTACCTCTTTGCGAATCGTCGTCCCCGGTAAGATGAATGTCCACCATCTAATAATCTTTCGTTCGGAAGTAGTGGTTTTTACCAAACTCTCCGCCTGCGCTCTGGGTGATCCAGATTTCTGTCCTATAACCTCAGTAGAACTCAAAAACTCATTACTATATATAAAGAAGTGATTGTACATTCAAGTCTTTCGGATCAATCACACATCCTCATAGAGATCCTAGCGTGCTAACAGAGAGCATTTTATGAGTTAATTAATGAAAATTTTTTGTTTTAAATTCTTAAACTTTTGAAAATAAGAATTATCATTACTATTAACTCAAGAAATGCATCACAGATACTAAATTATATATTTTATAGAAAAATAATTTATTTTATTATTTCTTATGTACAAAATTATAATTTTCAGCTTACTAGTTAAGTTCGATATTAAGACGAAAAGTAGGTCAGGCCAACAATTCTACGCCACGTCACTATGCGCACCGAACTCCATAGTCGTGAGCAATTTATCTTGCAACTGAAGTATGAGCCGTAGTAGGGCTACAAATCTAAGGCAGTTCAACCTGATGGCTTATTTCAAAGATAGGCCCTGCTTCTTGAAAGTCTATGGGTGCCGAGTACCCCCGCAGCAGCCCGATGGTCTCTATGCCCCTACCCATCTTTTGCCAAAACTAACAGCTTTGTAAGGTCGCCTCTGCCGCAGTTCGTCTCACGAGGTCTGGCAGATCAAGTCTGATCCCTTTTTTCTTATACGATACCTTCTCTCATCTTATATTAATTATATTCAATTGCTAATTCACGAATGAGTAAGGATGTGTTACCTACAAATGCTTTCTTCATAGTGTTATTAGACAAATATTTTTTTTGTGAGTTACTTTTGAGGCTTGGTTTGTCCATTTGGGCTTATGGGGTGGGCCCTTTTTATTAATTTTGTTTTAAGCATGTAAGGCAAAAATTATGGAATGGCTTTTGCACTTTTTACTCTTGATCTGCCTTGGATACAAGTAAAACTTCTATAAAAATTAATCCTAAATCACGATATCTTTAGCTTCATATGCATGCTTCTAAGTAATTCCTGCTCGCCCTTTATAATTTTGCGTATTTATAATTCTGTCTTCTCCATGGTGGACCAAATTCTTTCTAAATATAATTCCTGACCTGTTCTTGTATAATCTTTTTCCATATCTGATAAGATTAAATACCACCATAGATTCTCAAAATCTAAAACAACCAAAACAACCTGACACTCTCCTCTCAGGTGATTTACAATCCGACCCCCCTCTTTTACAGATCACCATACTAACTATATCATCATGCACAATTAATATCATCTCATGAATGTATATAAAAGAACTCGGCTTTAAGGAACACTTGGAGTTTCTAATCAATAAAACCCATATCTTAAAATGAAACAAACACTATGCCCTTATCCTCCTTCTCAGTAACTAACGGAACATTCCACAATCAACTAAACAAGTCAAGTATTCCTCACCTGGTATGATTGATAGGACTGTTGTCGCGACACAACCAGACAGTGCTCCAGCGCTATTATCAGGAGGAGGTCAGTTCGTAACATTAAGCGATTCTATGTGCATCACCGACATAAGGAAGGTCGTAGAAAAACCCAATTATGGTGCTCTCTAGGAGTAATGCGGGTTAGAAAGTGAGTGATCGTTAGTCTCAAATAACCCTATATGAGACCGAGGACGTCTTGTCATATCGATTTGAAGATTATGCATTTCGAAAGGGTAATGTTAGCAGGTTAGAAAAAAATTTGTCCTTTAGTGAAATAGGCAAATGCACATGAACCAATCCGTCCTTGAAAAAAGGCGTTAGAACAACACATTCTATTTAGGTCATTGAAAACCTCCTTAGATATGCTCCCTCTATGTACAAAAGAAGCTTCTGTGAAAGTCCCAGGTATAAGATCCACTACTTTAAATCGGTGGCGATGTTCAACCCTCTGGATCCTAGACCACAGATGAAATAGAAATTTGTGTGCAAAGAAGAATGAGAGGAGAAATTTGGGACTGACATCCATCTCCTAGGTTCTTAAAGTAAAATGAAATGGAGTAAGTGCCCCATTTAGATAACCATAAATAGGTTAATACTGTTAAAAGTGGTCGAAAACATAGGGAAAATGATCCATTTCAATAGAGAGCCCTAATCGAAAGGATACCTTTTATGCCTAAAATTAGCTATGCCCCACTAATAAAAAACACATTTATCACGCAGGTAAGACAGACATATGGTTTGTTGTTGCACGCTCCTACTTATGATTTCGCCGTACAATGGCCACACTCGGAATAGTGAACAACCCAGTATCCTTTAAATGCTTCTGGAGGACTGCTATATGGAATAGCCTAGATTCAATCCAATCATGATGCTGACTGGCTACAAGGTATGCAAGCTGAAGATTCATATATGGAACTATAAGCAAGCATCTCGAGCTTGGCAATACTCATTTTATCGATGTATTCAAATTGTTTAGTTTTCATCAAAGAAGAGGGGAGCATATGTATCTTTCAAAAAGTCAGTGGGAGCCCTGTTGTCTTTACCATCGATATTTCATGGATGACATCTCCTTATTGGAAATGACTATTCTCATGTTGGACCTAGTTAACATATCGGTTATCTAAAGGATTCTCCATGAAGAACTAGGAGACAGCACCTTATTCTGAAAAATTAAGTCTATACGAGATAGACCGATAGGTGCTAGGATTTCACAGAAGAATGGATACATAGAGGAGATTTCG
>QRFJ01006948.1:12500-33749 GCA_006176705.1 Cocos nucifera
TAGGAATTGCTAGTTATACCTCGTGAAAAAAAAAAAAAAAAAAGACTTTTTCGTGGAATTAGCCATTCCATTTCTTTTAGAGAGAGATTCTCTTTAAGCAAGCAAATACAAATATATATAGCATGGTTACTGGAGTCTATTTATCGCATATATACTTCAAAGGACATCATGGCATAACCATCGAGGTGAGTAGAGACCTAAAAGGTCGAAGGGAATGATATATAGACAAGTAAATCCCTTACGAGTCCCAAAGTATCCCCTTTAAGGGGATTCATCATTTGAGGGGAAGTAGACTACTCAAAAATTTCACATTTCCATTTTGTCATAATCATAAGTAATTCAGAAAATTTTTTTAAAGTAAAAAAAAAAAAAGAATGAATCAATGAAAGGTTGGTCCTTACTGGGAACTTGAGTAAGGAGTAGCTCTTTGTAGGGTAGGGTTTTATCGAACAAAACAAAGTTTCAAAATAAGAAAGAACCCCTTTTTTTGCTGTAACTACTTGAGCCGGATGAGAGGAAACCTTCACGTCCGATTTTAAAGGGGGAAATCCAATCCTATAGGAACCTATCTCGATTTTTCTTTTGCTAGGCCCATATCTAAAAAACCTACTTTCTTACGATTACGAGGTTCATTCGAATATGAAATCCAATCCCGGAAATACACCATCCCACTTTTTTTTACTACTCAAGGCTTCGAGACATTTCGAAATCGAGAAATCTCTACAGGAGCAGGTGCTATCAGAGAACAATTATCCGATTCAGATTTGCGAATTATTATAGATAATTCATTGGTAGAATGGAAGGAATTAGGAGATGAGGGGTCCACTGGAAATGAATGGGAAGATAGAAAAATTAGAAGAAGAAAGGATTTTTTGGTTAGACGCATGGAATTAGCTAAACATTTTATTCGAACAAATGTAGAACCAGAATGGATGGTTTTGTGCTTATTACCAGTTCTTCCTCCCGAGTTGAGACCAATCATTCAGACAGATGGGGGTAAACTAATGAGTTCGGATATTAATGAACTCTATAGAAGAGTTATCTATCGGAACAATACTCTTACCGATCTATTAGCAACAAGTAGATCTACGCCAGGGGAATTAGTAATGTGTCAGGAGAAATTGGTACAAGAAGCCGTGGATACACTTCTTGATAATGGGATCCGGGGGCAACCAATGAGGGATGGTCATAATAAAGTTTACAAGTCATTTTCAGATGTAATTGAAGGCAAAGAAGGAAGATTTCGTGAGACTCTGCTTGGTAAACGGGTCGATTATTCGGGACGTTCCGTCATTGTTGTGGGTCCTTCTCTTTCATTACATCAATGTGGATTACCTCGAGAAATAGCAATAGAGCTTTTCCAAACATTTTTAATTCGTGGTCTAATCAGACAACATGTTGCTTCTAACATAGGGATTGCTAAAAGTCAAATTCGGGAAAAAGAACTGATTGTATGGGAAATACTTCAAGAAGTTATGCGGGGGCATCCTGTATTGTTGAATAGAGCACCCACCTTGCATAGATTAGGCATACAGGCCTTCCAACCCATTTTAGTGGAGGGGCGCGCTATTTGTTTACACCCATTAGTTTGTAAGGGTTTCAATGCAGACTTTGATGGAGATCAAATGGCTGTTCATGTACCTTTATCTTTGGAAGCTCAAGCGGAGGCTCGTTTACTTATGTTTTCTCATATAAATCTCTTGTCTCCAGCTATTGGGGATCCCATTTCCGTACCAACTCAAGATATGCTTATCGGACTCTATGTATTAACGATCAGGAATCGTAGAGGTATTTGTGCAAATAGGCATAATCCATATAATCGCGGAAACTATCAAAATAATACAGTTGACAATAATGACTATAAGTATACGAAAGAGAAAGAACTGTATTTTTGTAGTTCCTATGATGTACTTGGAGCTTATCGGCAGAAACGAATCAGTTTAGATAGTCCTTTGTGGCTCCGATGGAGACTAGATCAACGTGTCATTGGCTCAAGAGAAGTTCCCATCGAAGTTCAATATGAATCTTTGGGTACTTATCATGAGATTTATGAGCACTATCTAATAGTAGGAAGTGTAAAAAAAGAAATCCATTGTATATACATTCGAACCACTCTTGGTCATATTTCTTTTTATCGAGAAATAGAAGAAGCCATACAGGGGTTTTGTCGGGCCTATTCATACGCTATCTAAACTAATAAATTAGATTAGGTGATGCCCGTGCCCGTAGGGATTCGGGTCTCTCCAGTTTCACTGGTATCATAATTTCTTAATTTTTGCGTGAATCAAGATTGAGATTGAGGAAAGGAAGTTTTCGAATCACTGACTCAGGCCCATTGTCGAATCCTACTCAGCAGAATATAGAGGTACTTATGGCAGAACGGGCTGATCTGGTCTTTCACAATAAAGTGATAAATGGAACTGCTATGAAACGACTTATTAGCAGATTAATAGATCATTTCGGAATGGCATATACATCACACATCCTGGATCAAGTAAAGACTTTGGGTTTCCAGCAAGCCACTGCTACATCTATTTCATTAGGAATTGATGATCTTTTAACAATACCTTCTAAGGGATGGTTAGTCCAAGACACTGAACAACAAAGTTTTATTTTTGAAAAACACCATCATTATGGAAATGTACATGCGGTAGAAAAATTACGTCAATCCATTGAGATATGGTATGCTACAAGTGAATATTTGAGACAAGAAATGAATCCTAATTTTCGGATGACTGATCCTTCTAATCCAGTCCATCTGATGTCCTTTTCGGGAGCTAGAGGAAATGCATCTCAGATACACCAATTAGTAGGTATGAGAGGATTAATGTCGGATCCCCAAGGACAAATGATTGATTTACCCATTCAAAGCAATTTACGCGAAGGGCTTTCTTTGACAGAATATATAATTTCCTGCTACGGAGCCCGCAAAGGAGTTGTAGATACTGCTGTACGAACATCAGATGCCGGATACCTCACGCGTAGACTTGTTGAAGTAGTTCAACACATTATTGTACGTAGAACGGATTGTGGTACTATCCGAGGTATTTCCGTGAGTCCTCGAAATGGGATGACGGAAAAAATTTTTGTCCAAACACTAATTGGTCGTGTATTAGCAGACAATATATATATGGGTCTACGATGCATTGCCGCTCGAAATCAAGATATTGGGATTGGACTTGTCAATCGATTCATAACCTTTCGGGCACAACCAATATATATTCGAACCCCCTTTACTTGCAAGAGTGCATCTTGGATCTGTCAATTATGTTATGGTCGGAGTCCCACTCACGGCGACCTGGTCGAATTGGGAGAAGCCGTAGGTATTATTGCGGGTCAATCAATTGGGGAACCAGGGACTCAACTAACATTAAGAACTTTTCATACCGGTGGAGTATTCACAGGTGATACTGCCGAACATGTACGAGCTCCTTCTAATGGAAAAATTAAATTCAATGAGGATTTGGTTTATCCCACACGTACCCGTCATGGGCATCCTGCTTTTCTATGTTCTATAGACTTGTATGTAACTATTGAGACTCGGGATATTATCCATAATGTGAATATTCCATCAAAAAGTTTGATTTTAGTTCAAAATGATCAATATGTAGAATCAGAACAAGTGATTGCTGAGATTCGTGCCGGAACGTCTACTTTTCGTTTTAAAGAGAAGGTACGAAAACATATTTATTCTGAATCAGAGGGAGAAATGCACTGGAGTACCGATGTCCACCATGCATCTGAATATACACATGGTAATGTTCATCTATTACCAAAAACAAGTCATTTATGGATATTAGCAGGAGGTCCGTGCAGATCCAGTATAGTGTCTTTTTCGCTCCACAAAGATCAAGATCAAATGAATGTTCATTCTTTTTCTTTCGAAGAAAGATATATCTTTGACCCCTCAATGACTAATCATCGAGTAAGACATAAATTGTTGGATACTTCTGGTAAAAAAGATAGGGAAATTCTTGACTATTCAAGACCTGATCGAATCATATCCAATGGTCATTGGAATTTCATATATCCTTCTATTCTCCAAGAAAATTCTGATTTCTTGGCGAAAAAACGAAGAAATAGATTCATTATCCCATTACAATATGATCAAGAACGAGATAAAGAACTAATGCCCTGTTTTGGTATTTCGATTGAAATACCCATAAATGGTATTTTACGTAGAAATAGTATTCTTGCTTATTTTGATGATCCACGATACAGAAGAAATAGTTCAGGAATTACTAAATATGGGACCATAGAGGTAGATTCAATCATAAAAAAAGAGGATTTGATTGAGTATCGAGGAGCAAAAGAATTTAGTCCGAAATACCAGAAAGTAGATCGGTTTTTTTTCATTCTCGAAGAAGTGCATATCTTACCCGGATCTTCGTTCATAATGGTCCGGAACAATAGTATCATTGGAGTAGATACACAACTCGCTTTAAATACAAGAAGCCGGGTAGGCGGATTAGTCCGAGTGGAGAGAAAAAAAAAAAGTATTGAACTGAAAATCTTTTCTGGAGATATTCATTTTCCTGGAGAAAGAGATAAGATATCCAGGCACAGCGGCATTTTGATACCACCAGAGACGGAAAAAAAAAATTCTAAGAAATCAAAAAAATTGAAAAATTGGATCTATGTCCAACGGATCACACCCACCAAGAAAAAGTATTTTGTTTCGGTTCGGTCCGTAGTCACATATGAAATAGCTGATGGGATAAATTTAGCAACACTTTTCCCTCGGGATCTCTTGCAGGAAAAGGATAATGTCCAACTTAGAGTTGTCAATTATATCCTTTATGGAAATGGCAAGTCAATTCGAGGAATTTATCACACAAGTATTCAATTAGTTCGGACTTGCTTAGTATTGAATTGGGACCAAGAAAAAAATGGTTCTATAGAAGAGGTTCATGCTTCCTTTGTTGAGGTAAGGACAAATGATCTGATTCGCGATTTCATAAGAATTGAGTTAGTCAATTCCACTATTTCGTATACCGGAAAAAGGTATGATAGGGCAAGTTCCGTATTGATTTCCGATAATGGATTAGATCGCACCAATATCAATCCTTTTTATTCCAAGGCGAAGATTCAATCACTTACCCAACATCAAGGAACTATTGGTATCGGTACGTTGTTGAATCGAAATAATGAATGCCAATCTTTGATAATTTTGTCATCATCCAATTGTTCTCGAATTGGTCCATTCAATGGTTCGAAATATAACAATAACAATGTGACAAAAGAATCAGATCCCATAATCCAAATTAGGGATTTGCTGGGTCCCTTAGGGACTATTGTCCCTAAAATAGCGAATTTTTTTTCATCTTACTATTTAATAACTCATAATCATATCTTGTTAAAGAAATATTTGTTACTTGACAATTTTAAACAGACTTTCCAAGTACTTAAATACTGTTTAATAGATGAAAATAGGAGGATTTATAATCCCGATCCATGCGGTAACATAATTTTGAATCCATTCCATTTGAATTGGTGCTTTCTCCATCACGATTATTGCGAAGAGACATCTACAATAATTAGCCTTGGACAATTTATTTGTGAAAATGTATGTCTATTCAAATACGAATCACACGTAAAAAAATCTGGTCAAATTTTCATTGTTCATGTTGACTCCTTAGTTATAAGATCAGCTAAACCCTATTTGGCCACTCCAGGAGCAACTGTTCATAGCCATTATGGAGAAATACTTTACGAAGGAGATACATTAGTTACATTTATATATGAAAAATCGAGATCTGGTGACATAACGCAAGGTCTTCCAAAAGTGGAACAAATCTTAGAAGTGCGTTCGATTGATTCAATATCGATGAACCTAGAAAGGAGAGTTGAAGGTTGGAACGAACGTATACAAAGAATTCTTGGAATCCCCTGGGGATTCTTGATTGGAGCTGAGCTAACCATAGCCCAAAGTCGTATCTCTTTGGTTAATAAGATCCAAAAGGTTTATCGATCCCAGGGGGTACAGATCCATAATAGACATATAGAAATTATTGTACGTCAAGTAACATCAAAAGTGTTGGTTTCAGAAGATGGAATGTCTAATGTTTTTTTACCTGGAGAATTAATCGGCTTTTTGCGAGCGGAACGAGCAGGGCGTGCTTTGGACGAAGCGATCTGTTATCGGGCAATCTTATTGGGAATAACGAGGGCATCTCTAAATACTCAAAGTTTCATATCCGAAGCAAGTTTTCAAGAAACCGCTCGAGTTTTAGCAAAAGCTGCTATACGAGGTCGTATTGATTGGTTGAAAGGCCTGAAAGAGAACGTTGTTCTGGGGGGGATTATACCTGTTGGTACCGGATTCCAAAAATTAGTACACCCTTCAAGGCAAGACAAGAACATTCATTTGGAAATAAGAGATATTTTGTTACACCATAGAGAATTATTTTGTTCTTACGTCCAAAACAATTTCCATGAGACAAATTTCCATGAGACATCAGAACAATCATTTACGCGATTTAATGATTCCTAAGAGCAGATTCTTTTCTTTCACTTTAACTATCTTTCAATTATCTGGTCCGATTATTGATTTGGTAAAAAATAAAATAAGTAATTAAATTGGTAATAAATAAAATAAGTAATTAAAAGAAATTAATGGTTTGGGTCGTGTATCGACGGTCAATCCCCCGTAGAAGGTTCCATCGGAACAATTATTTATTTCAGGTTACCTCGTCTCTTTGTTAAAAAAAAAAGGAAGTCTGGGGAAAAATGACAAGAAGATATTGGAACATCAATTTGGAAGAGATGATGGAAGCAGGAGTTCATTTTGGTCATGGTACTAAGAAATGGAATCCTAGAATGGCCCCTTACATCTCTGCAAAGCGTAAAGGTATTCATATTACAAATCTCACTAGAACTGCTCGTTTTTTATCAGAAACCTGTGATTTAGTTTTTGATGCAGCAAGTAGGGGAAAAAACTTCTTAATCGTTGGTACAAAAAATAAAGCAGTGGATTCAGTAGCATCAGCTGCAATAAGGGCTCGGTGTCATTATGTTAATAAAAAATGGCTTGGTGGTATGTTAACGAATTGGTCCACTACGGAAACGAGACTTCACAAGTTCAGGGACTTAAGAGCAGAACAAAAGATGGGGAAACTCAACTGTCTCTCCAAAAGAGATGCAGCAATGTTGAAGAGAAAATTATCTACCTTGCAAACATATCTCGGTGGGATCAAATATATGACGGGGTTGCCTGATATTGTGATCATCGTTGATCAGCAAGAAGAATATACGGCTCTTCGAGAATGTGTCATTTTGGGGATTCCGACAATTTGTTTAATCGATACAAATTGTGACCCAGATCTCGCAGATATTTCGATTCCAGCAAATGATGACGCTATAGCTTCAATCCGATTGATTCTTAACAAATTAGTATCTGCAATTTGTGAGGGTCGTTCTAGCTATATAAGAAATCGTTGATTATCATTAAGAATAATAAGATTAGTTAATTATTTGGCAACTCCATAGATTTATTGGATCGGTACTATTTTTGAATTTTTAAAAAGAGATAAAAAAAGTACTGGGGATATTGATATTATGTTATGATGTTATGTAATTTCTTGGTATCGTAAATAAAATATACGATTAATGATTCAAGTTAGTGAGTTGAGAAATAGATGGTTGAATCAAAATAATTCCTTTTTTTGAAGTTCAATTTCTGTCAGAGGACAATATGAATGTTATACCATGTTCCATTAAAACACTCAAAGGGTTATACGATATATCGGGTGTAGAAGTAGGCCAACATTTCTATTGGCAAATAGGAGGTTTACAAATCCATGCCCAAGTACTTATCACTTCTTGGGTCGTAATTGCTATCTTATTAGGTTCAGTCATCATAGCTGTTCGGAATCCACAAACCATTCCGACCGACGGTCAGAATTTCTTCGAATATGTCCTTGAATTTATTCGAGATTTGAGCAAAACTCAGATTGGAGAAGAATATGGTCCTTGGGTTCCCTTTATTGGAACTATGTTCTTATTTATTTTTGTTTCTAACTGGTCAGGTGCTCTTTTACCTTGGAAAATCATACAATTACCTCATGGGGAGTTAGCTGCGCCTACGAATGATATAAATACTACTGTTGCTTTAGCTTTACCCACGTCAGCGGCATATTTTTATGCGGGTCTTACCAAAAAAGGATTGGGTTATTTCGGAAAATACATTCAACCAACCCCAATACTTTTACCAATTAACATCCTAGAAGATTTCACAAAACCTTTATCTCTTAGTTTTCGACTTTTCGGGAATATATTGGCTGATGAATTAGTAGTTGTTGTTCTTGTTTCTTTAGTCCCTTCAGTAGTTCCTATACCTGTTATGCTTCTTGGATTATTTACAAGTGGTATTCAAGCTCTTATTTTTGCAACGTTAGCCGCGGCTTATATAGGTGAATCCATGGAGGGTCATCATTGACTAGTTTTCGAAATAGTCTTTTTTAAGCTTATCCCAATTCATGCATGATTCAAGATAATCCACTTGGTTGGGGAACATAATAGATACAAATACGTATGAATATACGACCTAGAGTCGTAGGAAAAAAGATAGACGGCGGAATTGTAAAAAAAAAGATGGGTTGGGGGGGTCACACTAGATGTATGTAATCTCTATAAGTCCAGCCCCTGTGTCTCTTTCGAGGAATGATTCTAGAATCCGATTCAATATAAAATGCGGGTGGTTTACGTTATGGAAGAAACAAATGTATATGTGATATTAGATATTTACTAGTTATATAGGACTATTCCTAATATATATATATATTATTATATACCCTATATATATATATTATTGATTGATTTGATTGCGGTTCACTGCATTTATATAGTTCCAATATAAGTCTTTCTGTTTCGTCTGTGATTGTGGATTGAATGAAATGCAAAAAAGAGATGAACTCAAGGATAGTATCTAGAAGAAAAAAGAAAGGAAAGAAGAATTGAATGAAAGAATGTTTCGAAACAAAGAAATGCAATAACTAGAACTGTATACATATGTATTTACAAAAACTCCATTATGGGTAGAAACTCAAAATGAGATATCGAAATAGTTCTGACGATTCAGTAATATTATCATTTCAATTCGGAGTTTTTAGTTATTTCGACCCGATAGATCTTAATCAGATAGATCTTAATGATAAAATCTTAATGAAAAAAAAAAAAATGATAAAAAAAATTAAGTAAAAATTCATTGGTTGATTGTATCATTAACCATTTCTTTTTTTTTGGTGCGAGGAACTTACCATGAATCCACTGATTTCTGCCGCTTCCGTTATTGCTGCTGGATTGGCCGTAGGGCTTGCTTCTATTGGACCTGGAGTTGGTCAAGGTACTGCTGCAGGCCAAGCTGTAGAAGGTATTGCGAGACAACCAGAAGCAGAGGGTAAAATACGAGGTACTTTATTGCTTAGTCTAGCTTTTATGGAAGCTTTAACAATTTATGGACTGGTCGTGGCGTTAGCGCTTTTGTTTGCGAATCCTTTTGTTTAATCCTAGAAATGTAAAAAAGTACCTTACATACTTTTTTTCTTATTTTTTTAACTCGCTATACTTTTTTCTTATTTTATTAACTCAGAATTGCTGTTTGCTTCTTCTAATTATATCAACGCTTTACTCCTACAATTATTTATTTGTTGAGACAATACCCCAGGAAAGGAAGGACTGTTTTGAGGATGAGTAATTACTGGATCCGCTCGTTTTCTTCCTTCGCGTCCTTAGCTTAGTACAATGGAAACCTTTTTTTACTTTTTTTAGGAATCGTTTCAACAAACGAGATATTTCACAATTGACATGAGACCCAAGACTTAACCTAATAAGTATTTTATTGGATTGGAAACTTCAAGTAAGAAATTTCAAAATTATCAAATTAAATTACTAGATTTAATCTACTCCCATTAAAAAAAAATGGAAATAAAATTTATATAATAAAAAGAAATCGATCAAAAAAGGGACGACGAAGTGATACAAAAAGAACTCTGTTCTTTGTTAGTCCCATCTATAAGAGGAGAGCATATGAAAAATGGAACCGATTCTTTCCTTTCCTTGGGTCACTGGCCATCCGCCGGGAGTTTCGGGTTTAATACCGATATTTTAGCAACAAATCCAATAAATCTAAGTGTAGTGCTTGGTGTATTGATTTTTTTTGGAAAGGGGGTGTGTGCGAGTTGTGTATTTCAAGAATAGGTTGGATCCATCCGACTGCACTTTATTTATGGTATTTTATTCATTTTATAGGATAAATAGGAAAAAAAGTGCACGATCTCAACGAATTATTTCTGAATAAATTAAGAAATCATATGTAAGAACCATAGCATTTCGTGACTTATTGGTAAATTTGATTCTCTATCAACCAATAATGTGAGACCATTAACATGGTTAAAGCTAAACTGTTTGAAGTCCAGGCAAAACATGGTACTCTTTCTACCGGTACTAACGTACCGAAATGGTTTAAAAATGAATAGTTGGTAATTTATCTGATATAGAACACTCATATCGATAAAATGATTTGAACCATTTATTAAAAAAATGGGCATCTTGCTCTTTTTTTCCAATGCCGAATCGACGACCTACGTAAAAAAAAATAGGAATTTTTGGATTTGAAGAAAAAAGGAAATAAAAAAAATATAGAAATAAATTGTAAATTTAAATTTTAAATTAAATAAAGAACAAATACAAATAAAGAACAAATACAAATAAAGAAAGAACTTTGCTGACAATTATAGATTTTTGTCTGGTCGGAAGAGTCCTCCTAATATTCTGGTCTTATATCAGTTTCGATGTTTTTGAATATAAACAGAAAAGAGAGGGTAGGCTCATTACATTAAAAAAAAAAGATATGGGAATGCCCATAACATAAAATAAATAATTGAGCGTGAGAGCCAAATGAATCGAAAGATTCATGTTTGGTTCGGGAAGAGATTATGGAAGTTGTGAAATTAATGGTAAGATAATCTACTTTCATTAAATGATTTATTAGATAATCGAAAACAGAGGATCTTGAGTACTATTCGAAATTCGGAAGAATTACGTAGAGGGGCCATTGAGCAGCTCGAAAAAGCCAGGACTCGCTTACGGAAAGTAGAAATAGAAGCAGATGAGTATCGAATGAATGGATACTCTGAGATAGAACGAGAAAAAGAAAATTTGATTAATGCTACTTGTGACACTTTGGAACGATTAGAAAATTACAAAAATGAAACCCTTCATTTTGAACAACAAAGAGCGATTAATCAGGTCCGACAACGAGTTTTTCAACAAGCCTTACAAGGAGCTCTAGGAACTCTGAATAGTTGTTTGAATAGTGAGTTACACTTCCGTACGATCCGTGCTAATATTGGCATTCTAGGGGCCATGGAAGAAATAACAGATTAGCCCTTTTACTTTTACTTTAGTTTAGAGTTTAGGCATTATTTTTCCCCTTTGCTTCCGAAAAAGAATAAAAAAAACACTAATGGTAACCCTTCGAGCCGACGAAATTAGTAATATTATCCGTGAACGTATTGAACAATATAATAGAGAAGTAAAGATTGTGAATACCGGTACCGTACTTCAAGTGGGCGATGGCATTGCTCGTATCCATGGTCTTGATGAAGTAATGGCAGGTGAATTAGTAGAATTTGAAGAGGGTACAATAGGAATTGCTCTGAATTTGGAATCAAATAATGTTGGCGTTGTATTAATGGGTGATGGTTTGATGATACAAGAAGGAAGTTCTGTAAAAGCAACAGGAAGAATTGCTCAGATACCTGTGAGTGAGGCTTATTTGGGTCGTGTTATAAATGCTCTGGCTAAACCTATTGATGGGAGAGGTGAAATTTCAGCTTCTGAATCTCGGTTAATTGAATCTCCTGCCCCAGGTATTATTTCGAGACGTTCTGTATATGAACCTCTTCAAACGGGGCTTATTGCTATCGATTCGATGATCCCTATAGGACGCGGTCAGCGAGAATTAATTATTGGGGACAGACAGACTGGAAAAACAGCAGTAGCTACAGATACGATTCTTAACCAAAAAGGGCAAAATGTGATATGTGTTTATGTAGCTATTGGTCAAAAAGCATCTTCTGTGGCTCAGGTAGTGACTACTTTTCAGGAACGAGGGGCGATGGAATACACCATTGTGGTAGCCCAAACGGCGGATTCACCTGCTACATTACAATACCTCGCTCCTTATACGGGAGCGGCTCTGGCTGAATATTTTATGTACCGTAAAAAACATACTTTAATAATTTATGATGATCTCTCCAAGCAGGCACAAGCTTATCGACAAATGTCTCTTCTATTAAGAAGACCCCCTGGTCGTGAAGCTTATCCAGGAGATGTTTTTTATTTGCATTCGCGCCTTTTGGAAAGAGCCGCTAAATCAAATTCTCGTTTAGGTGAAGGGAGTATGACTGCTTTACCAATAGTTGAGACTCAATCTGGGGACGTTTCAGCTTATATTCCTACTAATGTAATTTCCATTACAGATGGACAAATATTCTTATCCGCCGATCTATTCAATGCTGGAATCCGACCCGCTATTAATGTGGGTATTTCTGTTTCCAGAGTGGGATCCGCAGCTCAAATTAAAGCCATGAAACAAGTAGCTGGCAAATCAAAATTGGAACTAGCGCAATTCGCAGAGTTAGAAGCCTTTGCACAATTCGCTTCTGATCTCGATAAAGCTACTCAGAATCAATTGGCAAGAGGTCAACGATTACGTGAGTTGCTTAAACAATCCCAATCAGACCCTCTCACGGTGGAAGAACAGATAGTTACTATTTATACCGGAGCGAATGGATATCTTGATCCGTTAGAAATTGGACAGGTAAAGAAATTTCTCGTTCAGTTACGTACCCACTTAAAAAAGAATAAACCTCAATTCCAAGAAATTATATCTTCTACCAAGACATTCACCGAGCAAGCGGAAGCCCTTTTGAGGGAAGCTATTCAGGAACAGATCGAACTGTTTTTACTTCAGGAACAAGCGTCAACTTCTCCCTCTTATTCTTAGTACAAGAATACTCATTGATAAATATTTCTGATTCGAATCATTCAAAAAAGGTTTCTTGGTATAGCCATTTAAAAAAATAGATGGAAATAAATTGCGTCCAATAGGATTTGAACCTATACCAAAGGTTTAGAAGACCTCTGTCCTATCCATTAGACAATGGACGCTTTTCGTTCCTATTTTCTTCTTTCGTATTCTTCCTTTCTCTTGTTCGGATAAAAAACGATTACACGGAAAATATTTTAGGGAATAAAAAAACAAGGATGCATATCCAAATTGATGATGCATGTATAATAAAGGGCATATATAATAAAGAATATAGAGCGGGTAGCGGGAATCGAACCCGCATCGTTAGCTTGGAAGGCTAGGGGTTATAGTCGACGTTGGTTGATCATTTTTAACGTTTCTAATTCAAAACCGAACATGAAATTTTGGTTTCATTCGGCTCCTTTATAGAAGATCGATGTATTCCCAAAGAGAAAAATTAGATCCATAACATCTATGTTAGCTTTTCTGTATGAATCCATCCAAAGCTACTTGCTTTCTAGATGATCCCTCTAGAGGAGGGGGATTATACTAAATCCATTTAGTCTAGTTACTTCGTTCCCTATTTCCGCTCGCAGGATCCTGAGGAAAAGAATTTGGTTTCCACCGAGCTGAAACAATATGCTGATGGTTCTAGTAAACCAAAACCATCGTTTTATAGCTATTTGGCTTCAATTTCCCTTTTACAAAAAAAAATGGAAGATCTAGTTACGATTGGAAATAAACTTTTGTATCTTCATCCATAGATCCTTTATTCATACTCATTCAATTGGAAGAGTTAATCCAATCCAAAAAAATTATGCTTCGCGACTCCATATCCATAATCCAATCTTTTTTATTCAATTTCTAATTGGCCTTTGGATACAAATCGTGAGAATGTATATTCTTCCTCAAATATACTATTGAGAGGTAAAGGATTAAACCTTTTTAAGAAATAAAGTTTTTGATCGGAATATGAAAAAAACTGAAAGACCCCTTAACTATTTAAGTTTTTGATAGAACGAATCACACTTTTACCACTAAACTATACCCGCTATATATTTATTATTGTATATGAATGGACCATTTGTCGAACAAAAGAGTGAGGCGCAATCAAGATAGCATCAGAATCATGAAAATTTTAGCGTTGACGCTTCGTCCCGCCGGGGACTTAAATAGGCGAAGAGCAGAAAGCTTACTTAAATAACATAAAAAAAGTGTTAGTTATATTATACTTTTCTTTTCGTTTGATACGAAGTCATTACTGACAGTCCCGGTCTGAAAGAATCATTGAAGCTGGATCATAGAAAGGATGAAATCTGCATACATGGGGTTTCTTTTTTTTTTTTCAACTTCTCTTTCAACTGCCAGATCTTACTTATGAATTAAGTTAAGAATTCGGGTCAATTGGATCTCAATTGTTCAAATAAAGCTTGTCTCTTGAACAAATAAATGAGTTATATTATAACTACGTTTATAAATATGTGTGTTTAATATTTGATATTTTTTTTTTATTTTTCATTTTAATACTTTTTATTGTTTAATATATGTGCATATATGTACATAATAAATATATAAATATATATAAATATATATGTATATATTTATATATTTATTATTCCAGTTTCTTTTTCCAAAAAGTAATAAATTGATAAAAAGAAAATAAAAAAAAATATATTAACTTAATATTAATAATATTAAGTATTAATAATAAGAAATGACACTTCAACAAGTATTTTTGATTGATATCAAATCATTATTAAATCATTTAATCTATGGAAATACTGGCCTGGCCCGGCCAGTACTTAAACCAAGCCGGGGGAATAAACCTTTCGTACAAAATAAAAGAAGTAGGGTATTTTTCTATTGGGGATATCTGTTTCGAATCATTATCTAAATTGAATTCCTGATCAAATTTCTTCTATATATATATATTTTTTTTTATCCTATATAGATATATATTACTTTATTGTTCTTTTTATATATCTTTATAAGTTTATAAAATATAACTTATAAGTTATATTATAATGTTTATTTATATATGTTATATAATTGTTTTACTTTTTTATTTATCTATTTTATATTTTTATATATCTTTACTTCACGTGTCACATCACATTAAAAATTTTCCATTTTTAAATGGGGATGGGGAGAGATGGCTGAGTGGACTAAAGCGGCGGATTGCTAATCCGTTGTACGAGTTATTCGTACCGAGGGTTCGAATCCCTCTCTCTCCGCTTCTTCTTATTACTTGAGACTTTCGAATTCGAAGGAATTTCGATCCCTTGATTTTATCATAGGTAAATGTATGGAATAGATAAAATCATAAGAAAAAAAATTTAGAAAAAGCAGGAAAAACTAAAAATATCTTTTTTTTATTCCTCACGTCCAGGATTACGCCCTGGATCATTAGATAAAAATCCGAAGATGAAGAGAGAAATAAAGAATATCACTACTGTATAAACGAATAGTTTGAGAGTAAGCATTACACAATCTCCAAGATCTTTTTTTTGAAAAAGGGAATAGGTTACTTATTTTTTACCACATACACTATTTTGTTTTGACATGACACACCCCAAAAAATGAAGTGTTTTTTGAAAAGAAAGTCATTTTCACGAATTTCTTTGGAATAAGATTTTGATTCCTTCGTTATCAAAAATTTCTTGTCATATGAATAATTAGGTATTGTAGGCAACCTAATAAAGTCTTTGCTCACTGTAAGGTCAGAACGAGGAAATAAGTTGATCAAAATTCATCGCCGCGGTTATTCAATATACAAGAATTTCGATTTTTGAATCGAGGGTTCATAATGTAAGACTTATCTGGTCTTATCAATTTTTCGAATTTTTATTTATCGAATAAATCATGAATTTAGCAGAGTATTAAATCATCGAAAACTTACAGCAGCTTGCCAAACAAAGGCTAAGAGAAAAAAAAGTACAGGTATGACAGGCATAACATCGACGATTGGATTTAAAAAGGCATAAGCTTCGGGCAATTTGGCGAAGAAAAAACTACTCGAATAAAAGATAGAATTAAGACAGATGCAGATTAAACTAAAGATATTAAGCATAACAAAATTTCGTTCTTGTAGATTAGAAAATTTTATTCTGATTGAGTTTTTTTTTTTATAAGGGAAAAAAAAGACAAGTCAAAAAATCTTTCTTTTTTTTTCGAACTCTCCAAAATAAAAAAAAAAATCTTTCCTTCCATTCTCAAATGAGAATACAAGGAATTCCATTTTCATACAATATCTTAACTGAATTCCATGTAATGATCAATGAATTTTTTTGATTCTATATCTACATGTGTTGAATCCTAGCAACAATATATCCCCAATGTATTTATTGGGTTGGAATTGACGAATAACAAATACCAATATTAATGTTTATTAGTGTCGAATAGAAATTCGAAATGGGGCGTGGCCAAGCGGTAAGGCAGCGGGTTTTGGTCCCGTTACTCGGAGGTTCGAATCCTTCCGTCCCAGATCGTTTCCATCAGAAACGAAAGATGGGATCACATTGTATCCCACATGAAACATAAAATTGTTAACGAGAACAATCTTTTGTTCTGAATTCTAAGAATGATTCTTAGAATCATATTTTTTCTTTCATTTGGTTTCTCACAAACGTAATCAAGTGTCAAATGTGGGTGGAAATAAATATCTTTTTTTTTTAATTCAAAAAAGAAATTCTGGGTTTATCATTCACATTCAGGATATGTTCGTACTACTCAATATTCATTTTAAAGTTAGTTACTTTTGGAAACTTTATGTCCCATATCTATGAAATGTCAATTCTCACATGAAGCATTCTGAATCGAAATGTGAATGAAAGAAAGGCCTCTTTATTCCCTTACCAAGGGTAAAAAGCCTAAAAAAAATAAATGGGGTATCCCAATTCCACAGTCTATGTGGAGACTAAAGAGTAGGGAGTTTTTGGTACTAATTTCATCACTGGTCTTAAAACTTCTAAAACTGGTGTGGGAAAAAAATAGTAAAAACGATCTGGACCCCATTTTTTTGTATTTTATCTGGTTCATCTTATATCTTATCCGGTTCAAATGAATAATTGTAAATCAATGTAATGTAGCGATTGGGGGGAAATTCGTATATTGCATCTACTTGACTTTATGGAATTGATGGAAAAGAAAAATTCTTGAACCTGAAGTAAAACAAAATCTGTATTGTATAAAATAAAAAAGTTTTATTAATAATTGATTTTGTTCCGGGATTGCAAATCTATTAATATTAAAGGTTCTTCTTTTGAGGTTTATAGTTTATTTGTTCGAGAAAAATGGATCCTTCATGATTGATCGTCCCGAACAATCTTTTTAAGATGTAAATAAGTCTTAAGCAAACTTATTTATTCGTCTTTTTTAGAAATATGTTTCATTCATATGATAGAATATAGAGTTAAATAAATTGGATCCTTGCCGAGCCTTTCCCGGATAAATACTTATCTATCCATAGATAGATAGATAGAAAGTATGTACTATTATATACCGGTATACACACACCGGTTGAGCCAATGACTATTCATGATTCCATATTGAATCAATTACATACCGGTTTGAAATAAAATTAGAGGAATGTTATGGTAAAACTTCGTTTGAAACGATGTGGTAGAAAGCAACGTGCGACTTGAAGGACATGATCGGCTGTGGATTCTTACATCCACCATTTTCTATAGGAATGAAGATGTTCTTAGCTCGACATAGTTTGTTCTGCTCTGTTAGGAACCTAATTTGTGTTAGGTTGTAAGTAAATAGTACATGATGGAGCTCGAGCAGAAAGGATTGATTCGTTTATCAGGGGGAAGAATCTAGGGTTAGTAACTATTAATAAGTTAGACCAACTTTGTAAGTATATCCTCAATATATAAATCGAAAGGTTAAAAAAATCGAAAAATCAAAGAAGTTTGAAAAATCAAAAGTAAAATTTTTCAGAATTGGTAAAACTATTTCGATCAAAAGTGTATCACAAGGGAATCCACCGTTCATATTCTATTTCTATAGTATTATAGAAAAAAATAACAAAAAACAAAAAGGTATGTTGCTGCTCTTTTGAAAGGAGTAAGGATCACCGAAGTAATGTCTAAACCCAATGATTTCACAAAGCAAAGATAAAGGATTCCGGAACAAGTAAACACTATTTTCAGTTGTCTCAACAATTGAATCAGAATGAGGAATAAAAATAGATTCGAGATGAGACAAACAAAAGAGGTTAGAGACGGCTCAATAAATGTCTAAGGGTTTCCCTTCGAACTCTGTCAGAATTACCCAACTTGAGTTATGAGTACGAATGAGATTTCTTTTTTTCTGTAAGGAAGAATAAAAAAACGACTCAAATAATAGTCTAATTCATGATTTTATGGATCCATTTGCCATTATATACATATACAGAAATTTAGAATCCTTTTTTCTCGAGCCGTATGAGGAGAAAACCTCCCATACGTTTCTAGGGGGGGCATTGTTTATTTACATCTATTCCAATGAGCCATCTACCGAATCGTTGCAATTGATGTTCGATCCCGAAGAGAAGGAAGAGATCTTAGAAAAGTAGGTTTTTACGATCCGATAAAAAATCAAACTTATTTAAATGTTCCTGTTATTCTATATTTCCTTGAAAAAGGTGCTCAACCTACGGGAACTGTTTGTGATATTTTAAGGAAGGCAGAATTATTTCAAGAAAGAACTTCGATTCGAGTTAATTAAAGGAAAAAAACAAAATTAATAAATAAAAAAAAGGGGGGGGTAACTAGTATCTATCTTTGTGTAATTATTTACACACAATTTGCCTTTTTCTTGCTGTATTCATACTTAATTTACTTTTTTTCTTGTTTGTTGCGGGAATCCACCAACAAACAAGGGGTTAATCTTGCTTATTGTACCTCTATTGATTGAATAAACCCGAGATTTTTTCTTTACTTTACCTCTTTCGTATTTTTTTTTCATCCAAATTTATTATTTATGTTTATGTTGTGCCAATCCAACACAAGTCCTTATTTGATTTACTTAAATTTGTTTTCTTAACATTGGATTCATATTGACAATGGTGCATCGAAGAAATATAATTCGATCGTAGATAAATAGATCCGTTTATCTCCACCCCATATTGGTTTTTTCTTTCCTTCACTTCAGTCAAATGATGGGTTTGCCCTACCGGATTTACTGGCATACAAGATGTATTTTCTTAACGAAAAAGAAAATTGATAAATAAAATGGTGGTTTGTCACAATTTTGACATCTCTATTGGGAATCTGTTGTTGTTTAATCTGATCTGTCCATTTTGGTATTTTGGTGTTTTTAATTGATCAACAAATCTTTCTTTTCGATTTGTTATAGTTCAATGTTTTGACGGGGTCGTGCAGTGCAATTCAATTGATTTTTTTATTTTGACCGTATTTACATATCCTATTTATTTTATTCGGGTTGCTAACTCAACGGTAGAGTACTCGGCTTTTAAGTGCGACTATGATCTTTTACACATTTGGATGAAGCAAGAGATTCGTCCAGACTATTGGTAGAGTCTATAAGACCACGACTGATCCTGAAAGGTAATGAATGGAAAAAACAGCATGTCGTAATAAAATATTATTATTATTATTTTTATTATTTAATTATTTAATTTATTATTTAATTTATTGTTTAATTTATTATTTAATTAAAGTAGAACTTTGAGTTTATCCTTACCGGATCGTTACAAATTTTTTTCTTTTTGGAAGTGAAAAAAAAATTCACATTTACAGTTGGGTCTAGTGAATAAATGGATAGAGCCCTATGGCTCTAATTCTGGTGAAATAAAAAGCAACGAGCTTTTGTTCTTAATTTGAATGATTACCCGATCTAATTAGACGTTAAAGATAGATTAGTGCCTGATGCGGGAAAGGGTGGGTTCTTTTGTGAGTGGACCATTGATTTTCTTTCTTTTTTTTTTAATGAATCCTAATTATTCTTTATTATGGATTGGAGACGGATGTGTAGAAGAAACAGTATACTGATAAAGAGAATTTATTCCAAAGTCAAAAGAGCGATCGAGTTGCAAAAATAAAGGATTTTTTACCCTTTTGTAATTATAACGAACATAAACCGATTGGATAGAAAAGGAGAGGAAAAAGATCTGTTGATTGGACTCCCCTGTTTCCTTTGTTTGTGGGATATATATTTTTTTCTTACTGTAATTATATACATAATATATACCCTGTTCTGACCATATTGCACTATGTATCATTTGATAACCCAAAAAATGAAATGGGTCCTGTCTCTGGTTCAAGTAGAAATGTAAATGGAAGAATTACAAGGATATTTAGAAAAAGATAGATCTCGGCAACAACACTTTCTATATCCGCTTCTCTTTAAGGAGTATATTTACACATTTGCTCATGATCGTGGTTTAAATGGTTCGATTTTTTATGAATCCACGGAAATTTTTTGTTATGACAATAAATCTAGTTCAGTACTTGTGAAACGTTCAATTATTCGAATGTATCAACAGAATTATTTGATTTATTCGGTTAATGATTCTAACCAAAATCGATTCGTTGGGCACAACAATTATTTTGATTTTCATTTTTATTCTCAGATGATATTGGAAGGTTTTGCAGTCATTGTGGAAATTCCATTCTTGCTGCGATTAGTATCTTCCCCCGAAGAAAAAAAAATACCAAAATCTCAGAATTTGAATTTACGATCTATTCATTCAATATTTCCCTTTTTGGAGGACAAATTATCGCATTTAAATTATGTGTCAGATATACTAATACCTTATCCCATCCATCTGAAAATCTTGGTTCAAATCCTTCAATGCTGGATCCAAGATGTTCCTTCTTTACATTTATTGCGATTCTTTCTTCACGAATATCATAATTGGAATAGTCTTATTACTCCGAATAATTCTATTTTTTTTTCAAAAGAAAATAAAAGACTATTTCGGTTCCCATATAATTCTTATGTATCTGAATGCGAATTTGTATTAGTTTTTCTTCGTAAACAATCTTCTTATTTACGATTAACATCTTCTGGAGCTTTTCTTGAGCGAACACATTTCTATGGAAAAATAGAACATCTTATAGTAGTGCGCCGTAATTATTTTCAGAAGACCCTATGGTTCTTCAAGGATCCCTTCATGCATTATGTTCGATATCAAGGAAAAGCAATTCTGGTTTCAAAGGGGACTCATCTTCTGATGAAGAAATGGAAATGTCATCTTGTCAATTTCT
>QRFJ01006949.1:0-42600 GCA_006176705.1 Cocos nucifera
AGAGAGAGATAAATTGTCATAATGGAAAGCCTTATTATTTTCTATGTGTGCCTTAATGTCTTGTCCCTATTCCACATGGTGTGTGCATCCTATGTGGTGGGGAGTATTGAGAGGTTGAACTAGACGGGGGTCTAGTGTTGCATAAGGCTTAGATTCTTGCAATAATTTTGGGTAAGAATCAACCCTATGACAACCTTCTGGAGATCCCATATGGTTACTTGGTGCTTCTCGTTCACAGACAAGTCGAGCGGAGGCTAAGGACGATGACGAAGGGGCTAATCCTTTGGGATCCCATATCATCACCTGGTGCTTCTTATCCACAGACGAGTCAAGCAAATGTCGAGGGTGATGACAAAGGCACTACAAAAAAATACATCTTTTGTGATGAAATTATTTGTGATGAAAAAATTATTACAAATATAAGTATTTAAGACAGAAAAAATTTTCATTGTAAATATCAAATATTTGGCATATATAAATCATTTAAAAAATTAAAAAGATGGGATTATTTGCAATGAAACTTTTTCATCATAAATAATCAATTATTTATGATGAAATATAATTTTCATCATAATTATTTTCATCATAAAAAAAATGATTATTTATAATGAAAAATTTTCATCCTAAATTATCTAGCATTATAAATCATTTAAAAAATTAAAAGGATGGGATTATTTATTATTTATGATGAAAATCATATTTTTATCATTAATAATCAATTATTTATGATAAAAAATTTTATCATAAATAATCTAGCATAAATAAATTATTTAAAAAATTTAAAAAAATTCATCATAAATAATCTAGTGTAAATAAATTATTTAAAAAATTAAAAGGGTGGGATTATTTATAACAAAATATTTCAATCATAAATAATCAATTATTTATGATGAAAACTTTTTATCGTAAATAGTCAAGTATAAATAAATTATTTAAAAAATTAAAAGATTAGGATTATTTATGATAGAATTTTTTCATCATAAATAATTGATTATTTATGATAGAAGTTGTATTTTTGTTGTAAATAATAAATTATTTATGATGAAAATTTTCTATCATAAATAGTCTAATATAAATAAATCATTTAAAAAATTAAAAGAGTGGGATTATTTATGATGAATTTTTTTTTGTCATAAATAATTAATTAATTGCAATATAAATAGTATTTTCATTATAAATAATTTGGTATATAATAAATTATTTAAAAATTTAAAAAGATTGGATTATTTGTAGTACCAAAAAGGTGGACTATTTTAAAAATAAAAAAGGATGAAGATGTGCCATGCATGATCAATGCAATGGGGTTGAGGGGTGTAAGTGCATCCATTATTAGCTAGCCCACGAGCAAATTAAAAAATTTTTCTAATTCTTTCAAAAATTAGTATTCTTTTTAAAAATATTTTTTTATTTTTTAAAAAAATTATATAATTTTAAAATTTAAAATCAATCTTCATCGTTTATTATTTAAGTAATTATCATGTGAGTATCATTGCAAAAGACCACTTTGATCTGGTAAATCTAGCTATGTAGATTAATAAATTTTGATTTCGATGGTCACGAATGACCGCATGATGATCTGATAGATAAAAATTTCGATGGATTTAAAAACTTGTAACGATGATCTTTGTGATATTTGAAGCATACTATCAAAATTTTACTACAATTAGATATAATTATCATAGTTAATTTAGTATGGGATAATTTGAATCATTAAATAAAAAATGGATAATCAAAAGGCCAAACGACATCCGATTATAAGATAATTTTTTAGATAAATGATCTTTGTTACTATTTTAATCATTTATATAATGATGATTGTAAAATTTAAACTCAGTATATATGAATCATCTATGTTAAGTATATTTTATAAAAGTATAAGTATAATTGCTTAAGGACTTTAAAAATATGTATCAAGAGATATGTAGTTTTTGATAGTTTATATACACGTGGTTTGCTTTTTATGATCACCACCATATAAACATCAAACTATTAGCAAAGATAATTTATCTAAAAAAATCATATAATCACATGCCATTTGGCCATTGAATCATCCATTTTTTATTTAATGATCCAAATCATCTCCTACTAAATTGACTATGATAATTACATCCGATTAAAGTAAAATTTTGTAAGTATACTATAAATATTACAGAGATTATCATTGTAAGTTATTGAATTCATCGATGATTTCTATCTATCAGATCATCATACGGTCATTCATGACCATCAAAATCAAATTTTATTGATCTACATAGCTAGAGTTACCAGATTGAGGCAATCTTGTGATGATACTTACATGATAATTACTTAAATAATAAATGTATTAGATGAAATCTTGTGATGATACTTACATGATAATTACTTAAATAATAAATGATGAAGATTAATTTTAAATTTTAAAATTATATAATTTTTAAAAAATAAAAAAATTTATATTAAAAAAGAATACTAATTTTTTAAAAATTAGGAAATAATTTTAATGTGCTCATGGGCTAGCTAATAGTGGATGCGCTCGCACTCATCAATCCCATCGCATCGATCATGCATGGCGCATCTTCATCATTTTTTATTTTTAAAATAGTCTACCTTTTCTATGCTATAAATTAAGAATTTTGATTAAATTATTTATGATAAAAAATTTTCATCATAAATAATTAATTATTCATGATATAAATATAATTTTTATCATAAATAATAAATTATTTATAATAAAAATTATCATCATAAATAATTCAATCTTTTTTAATTTTTAAATACTTTATTTATGATGAATTATTTGTGATGAAAAGTTTTCATCATAAATAATTGATTATTTATGATGAAAATCATATTTACATGTAAATAAATGATTATTATGATGAAAATTTTTTATCATAAATAATCATGCTCTTTTAATTTTTTAAATAAATTATTTAGGGTAGATTATTAGAGATAAAAAATTTATCATAAATAATCAATTATTTATGATGTAAATATAATTTTCATCATAAATAATTAATTATTTATAATAAAAAATTTCCATCATAAATAATCCTGCCCTTTTAATTTTATAAATAATTTATGTATCTAAATACTATTAGTGGTGAAAAATTTAATTTCATCATAAATAAGTTTATAAAATATTTTAATATTTTTAAGAGAAAAAAAATTTGTTGAAAAATAATTGGCAGGATATTAGTGATGAAAATTCTATTTCTATCATTAATAATATTTTTAGCGATAAAATTTTATGTCGCTAAAGCCAATCATCTAGGTTATAGACGGTTGAACTATATATAAAATATAATTAAATTATAAATAAATAAAATTATTATTTTGACTTTTCATTACTCTTGTGCATCTTTCTTTAATGAACTCTTCTGTGATGAAGTTTTTAGGACTATTTAGACTTGACAAAAAAAAAAATTATCATTTAGTTCTTAAATCTATTTATGATCAAATAATACGTTGTTATCCAGGACGACAATATTTATCGAGTGTAAGTCATTGTGTACTATATGGGTTGGTTATCCTCTTAACCAAGGAGTATGGTGATACTGGTATAGCATGCAAGTTAAGTGTAGGGATATATTTTACTGAACGTGATCCAACTATGGAGCTCTCTATTATTAAAAGTTGCTCGTGAAGGATATATGTATAAGTATCTCTTAGACCTGAGATCACCATGGTGACTTGCAAGCAACTCACTGCACTTTAGTACCAAACTACCTGAATTTCTAATTCAATGATGAAAGATTTTCAGGTATAGTTAAGTACTTGTTTAGTCGGTATGTGAGTCAAGATAAGATTGACCCTTTCAAGTGTTGGAGTATATGCATCAATGTATTTTAATTTAGCAAAATCTTGATCGGAGTAATCCATGCGATGGATACTAAAATTTGAAATATAATATAGATGACTTTTTCAGGATTGATAGTTAAATTCTAAGTTGTACTTTGAGCATTGAGGTTAAGGGGATGAATTATACGATAACCATATGCCACAAGTTCATGGATGTTGCGTTGCGACTATTTGACCTATTCGAATATTGGGTACTATTGCTAGATGATCACATCGATTAGTAAAGAAATTGATTCCTATACTATTGGCTTAGGGTTCGAACCTATGGGGTCACACACAATAAGAGTTTCTATCTAATTTGATGGTTGATCAAGAATCCTAATGGTCTGAGACTCTGTGGTCAAGAGTTTCACTGAATTAGAACTCCATGACTGGAAGTCTCCTAGACTGAAACTCTATCTTTTTGAATTCTATTAGACTGAGACTCTAATATTATTGAAGGATTAATTAGCAATTAGATTGCTAGTTAGCTCAATTTGATTGAGCGATGAGAATTCTATAAAATCTAATTGAATTTGACTCAATACCAATTGTAGACCCATGATACCAAATCGTCCACAACGTTCTAGGCATCACCTAGCTCTGATATGAAATTGTAGACCCATATATTGCTCGAATGCCAATCATCCTTAACATCACAAGAATCAATATCATGTTGTGGAAGCTCCTGATCTTTAGTACGGACCTGAAGGAACCTGTGATGTTCTCTATGGGCAGCACACCATCGATCCTTCACCTAGATCTGTGATGGAGCACCTCCCTCCTTAGGCTTGAGGGAGATGCCCCCTTCTCTAGGCCTTCTTCAAGAACCCTAGGACGGCAACTCTAGAGAGAAGAGAAGAAGAGAGTTGGATGAGAAAAGGTCTGTATCCATAGCATTCACAATCTTAATGAAATCCTAATACAACCTATGTATTTATATATAGCCATTAGGCCTGACCAACAAACTCTCCGACTAATCCAATACATGAAAGCACTCACCGAACCCATGTACACCCATGTCTCCCATGCTCTCATCCTCTGGATCTAGACCCGATTCATACATAAATTAGCCTCCTTAAGACCTCTCAAACTAGGCCTTAAGATCCCAAGGATCATCCCAGACCCTAGCCCAAAGTAGACCCTGGCGTAACTCTGCCCGCACACTGAGCTTGCTCAGTCTCAGCACTGAGCTGGCTAAGTTCCACTAGGTCAACTCAGTCTGAAATTAAGCCAGTCCAGTCCTGTGTCATGCCAGCAATCTCGAACGTGCAACTCTCTATTTTGCTTGTGCATTGAGACTTAGCCGACTCAGTTTTGGACCGAGCTAGCTAATCTACAAAAAATCTTCTTTCTATAGTCTTGATTTTTCAACTTTGATTCCTTGCTTCATCCTGTGTTCTAGGTCTCTAAAGCATCAACCAAGCCCCTCTGATACGAAATTATAGACCCATGATATCGCTCGAACGTCAATCATCCTTGGCATCATAAGCCCCGATATCATGTTATGGAAGCTCCTGATCTTTAGCATGGATTTGAAGAAACTTATGATATTCTCTATGGATAGCACACCACCGATCCTCCACCTGGATCTGTGATGGGGTGCCTCCCTCCTTGGACTTAAGGGAGACTCCTCCTTCTCTAGGCCTTCTTTAAGAATCCTAGGACGGCAACTCTAGAGGGAAGAGAAGAAGAGAGTTGAGGAAGAAAAGATCTGTATTCCACAGCATTCATAGTCTTAATAAAATCTTAATACAACCTATGTATTTATACATAGCTATTAGGCCTGACCAAAAAACTCTCCGGCTAATCCAATACATGAAAGCACTCACCAAGCCCATGTACACCCATATCTTCCATGCTCTTATCCTCTAGATCTAGACCCGACCCATACATGAATTAGCTTCCTTAAGACCTCAAACTAGACCTTAAGACCCCTAGGATCATCCTAGATCCTAGTCTAAAATAGACCCTCACGTAACTCTGCCTGCACACTGAGCCGGCTCAGTCTCAGCACTGAGTCAGCTAAGTTTCACTGGGTCGGCTCAGTCTGAAACTAAGCCGACCCAGTCCTGTATCGTGCCAGTAGTTCCGAATGTATAGCTCTCTATTTTACCTATACAGTGAGACTTAGTCGATTCAATTTTGGACTGAGCCAACTAACCTATAGAAAATCTTCTTTCTGTAGTCTCGATTTTTCGACTTTGATTTCTTGCTTCACCTTGTGTCTCAGATCTCCAAAACACCAACCAAACTTCTGAAATCCCTAGAGCCAACCCCCTGACTCCTTCCGTGGCCTTTCAAGGCTTGGGAGCACTATAAATTCTCACAATCTGATGGTTAGTCAACAGTCCTAATGGTCTGAGACTCTATGGTCAAGAGTCCTACTGGATTAAAACTCCATGATCGAAAGTCCCACTGGACTGAAACTCTATCTTTTTGAGTTCTATTGGACTGGGACTCTAATATTATTAAAGGATTAATTAGTAATTAGATTGCTAGTTAGCTTAATTTGATTGAGAGATGAGAATTCAATCAAATCTAATTGAATTTGATTTGATTAGTTTTGATTCGACTGGGTTTGACTCGATTAGGTTATGAGATGACCTAATCATTAAAGAAGATTTGACCTTGATTTAATCAGGACCTAGACTCAATCAATTTTTAATTTAACTAGATTTTAATTGAATTAGTTTAAGCTTAAATTGGTTGGGTTTAATTTAGTCTAATTGGGTCTGGACAAATAGGTTTGGACAAGACCTAATTGGACAAGTTCAAAAGTTTGAATTTCAAACTCCCTTCTCCCTATGCCTTGACCATTTGACCTATGCATTTTTTTTGTCCATGCACATTATGAATGTGCGTGAGATTTTCAACATCCAGAAGAGCTTTGTGCACCCTCTCTATTCTCTCTTTTGACCTGGTCCAAATGTTGGATGAGGTTGGATTCATTTGAATTTTGAATTCAATTGATTGGTTGGAACTAACCTATCATCTCTCCCTTATCCTTTCTCCGTGCCCTCCAATTCATTTATTGCACATATTTCTTTAGATTTCTAAGTGTAGACATGTAGAAGAGAGTCCTTCTACTCTTCACCCACTTGGAATGTGTGTTGGAAATGGATGAGAGGACCATTTGAATTTTGGATTTGATTGGTTAGTTGAAATAAGTTCAACCTCCTCTGCTTATCCAAATCCACACGCATTTCCCACCGTTTTGTCACCAATAAAAAGTTAGATTTTTTTTGTGCATGCATGATGGAGAGAGAGCCTTCGTGAGTGAAAAGTCTAGGGAGAGGGGGTGCTTGTCCTGGGCATGGAAAAGTTCAGAGAGAGAAAGGGATTCCTATGCTAATATTCTTCTCATGCCACTTCTTTTATTTTTTTCTCTTTGGTCGCCCACTTAAAAAGGGATTTGTGAGTGGGTGTACGATAGAGGAGAGTCCCTCTATCTATGAAAATTTATTTCATAAAAGAATCGAAAGAGAGAAAGCATGATAGCTCTTTTGGGCATCAGGATTTTTGGATGTGGATAGTCCTAAGGTTTAGACCTAGAATTTGGATGGAGAGATTGAACACTGTGAGTGTCCGATCATCATAAAATTTTAAACAGCATCTCGTCATCCTTCGAAGTTTATATTATGATCTTTTGGAGTGTCTGAGAGATCGAGAGAAGCCCATCGATTAAGATCAACGAAGATCAACCGTCGAAGACTTTGGCGAGAAGCTAGCACTCCGATGGAGCTAGTTGGGATCAGGAGCTCCATGTGGACCATCCGTAGAGATCGGATGATTGTGTGGCTATTGTAGAAATCGATTTAGAGTTCTAGGGTTAGCTTTTGAAATTTTTTTAAAAATTATAGTGAAAGAGATGAATTAATCATATTAAATCATGAATAATATAACATAAAATCCTAGATATAGGATCCTATTACATGATTAAGGTATGCTATTAAATCAAAAAATAAAATATCAAAAGAACTACACGTTGATCATATCAACAGCAGACTACTCTAGATCAGATCTAGACATGTAATAGGAAGACCATATCACTCTTATCTTTGAATCTCGAGTTTCTTAACTCACTGATCTGAGCCTGAGATGGTTGCTCTAAGCCGTATATACGTTCAGCCTCTACGAGTTATCCACACAAGCTCTTGATCATAGATTTGAAGTTCGGTGCCCGAAAATCAGCATAGCATGCTAGTACTGTGCTGATCCTTCTCCAACAGTCGATCTGGATCTTTCTTCTTTCAAGCTTGGACTGTCCAACTTTCAAAAGTTGAGGAAGATGATTCATGATGCTGAGACACCTCTCAAACACTTATAAAGATGGAGGAATAGGAGTGGAAGATAAAACCTTAGAAGAAGATCCTCTTCTTCTTCTTTCTTCTCTCACCAAAGCATCTTGATTGGTGCCTTTACAAAATCCCATGCCCTAGGTTTCTCTCTCAAATTTTTTACACCCCAAATGATCTCTCTTAGATGTGTAATCCACGAAAAAATTAGATCAAAATTTATTTTATATATGGTGATATAGAGGAATCCTTGACTAGGTCAAATACCTAGTCAAAGGTTATCCAAATGGGGCTAGACTTGGGATGCCTAACTCTTGGGCACCCCCTCCTTTATTTTTTGTGTGGACCACTAGGGAATGTCACACAAAAAGCCCTCTAAAATCCATAAAAATTTGAGAGAAAAAATAGGAATGTGGGTGATAAAAAATGAGGAGTTTTGGTTTCTCAAAACTCTATCTCATAAAGTTTAAATCAACTCAAACTCTTCTTTGACTTGGTCCACCTTAAATTTTCCATGTAAGAAAGAAGGGAGGGACTTGGGGCATGCATGGAGGCCTGGGGAGAATATTTTTCATAAAAAATTCAAAAGAAATGATGTGTGGGGCATTGGGGCTTAGGTGGCACATGGAGATAAGAGTCCTAGTTTCACTAGGACTCCTAGTTTGACTTGGTCTAATTTGATCCTTGGACCAAATTAAATTAAAATTTAATTAATCTAATTAAATTAGATCTTAGTCCAACTAATAATCTAATTAAATAAAATTAAATTAGCTATAATTTTAATTTAATTTTCTAATTAAATTAAAAATTAGGTTGATATAAATTCTAATTGAACTAGGACTAGTTCTTCGTTATAATTGGCTCATCCAATAAATCAATTAAACTTGATCCAATCAAGCCCAAATCAAATATAATTAAATTATATTTAATTAAATTTAATCTTAATCCTCTAATTTAATCAAATTAAGTCAATTAGTAATCAAATTATTAATCGATCCTCCTGCAATACTTATACTAGGTCAAACATTAATCGTATTAAATGTTTAACCCTAGAACGATTATTAATCATCGATCAACCATCCGATCAAATCGAGAACTCTTATATGTGTGATCTCATAGGTCTAAATCTAAGTTGATAGTATAAGAATAAATTTTTATATCAATCAAAGTGACCATTTAGTAATGATATCTGATGCTTAGATAGGTCAAATGTGTAGAACAACATCCTTAGAACCCATGTGGATATAGTTTTTGTATAATTAATTTCCTTGATCAAAATGCTTGTATAATACCTCAGAGTTTAACTATCAACCCTGATTAGGTCATCCATATTATATTTCAAAATATCAAATCCATCTTATGGATTATCCTAACCAAGATTTTTGCTATATTCAAATACAGTGATGCATTCTTTTGCAACTCTTGGAGTGGTCAATCCCATCTTGATCACTCACTGACTTCGTAAGTACTTGACTGTGTCCAAAAATCTTTCATCACTAAATTAGAAATTTAGTTAGTCTAGTACCAAAGTACAGTGAGTTGCTTGTAAGCCACTATGGTGATCTCAGGTCTAAGGGATATTTATATCTATATCCCATCAAAGCAATTTTTGATAGTAGAATGCTCTGAAGTTGATCACGTTCAAAGATGATGTACTCATATATCTCACTTGTATGCCATACCAATATCTCCACACTTCTTAGTTAAGAGGACAACCAACATATATGACATACAATGACCTATGCTCGATAAACACTGTCATCTTAATTAACAGTGTATCATTTGATCGTGAATAGTTTTAAGAACTAATCGATAATTTTTTTTTATTGAAACTAAATAGTCCTAAGAACTTTATCACAACAATGGAGTTCATTAGAAGATGTATACCTTATGATGAAAATACTAAAATAAATATTTTATTTATTAATAAATCAATTACAATTATAAGATAGTTCAACCATCAATAGATTGATGATTGGCTTTGGGACTCATTTTTCTACGGTCACAACATGAGGAGGCTTCTTTTCAAGGTTATTAGATTGCGGAGTTTGTCTACCCGCGCACAAGTATCGTATTTTGAAGACGAGTCGATCAGCAAATATGATTTGCTGATCGAGTGTATTTATTTTTTAATACATATATAACATGTCTAGATCCTTATATAGAATTTTATGATTAGATCATAGCATGCATAAATTAATATTAGATTAATTTTATCTTTTGCTATATTTTAAATTCAAAAAATTTTTGAAAAGCATGCCTAGAATCCTGCACTGTTCCAACACTGCTCATGTTAATCCTGATTATGGATAATTCCACATGGATCCCATGTTTGAATTCCAACATTCTCCTACTTGGTTCACCAATTTATGTCAATATTCAAATCCTCAAATCTATCGTTAAAAGAAACAAAATGTATGAATCATGATGACAAGTCCTTTAAGAGCGAGTATTGTCTTTCATGCATCATAATATACTTTATTTCTTTATCATCATTCCAAAATAACTTAATGAATAAACCTTATGTTTATTCTAGGTCCAATTTGTTATTTTCAAATCGAAAGTATACAACAAAAATGAGAAATAACATATTGAATAAGAGTTAATTTCATTACAACCAAAAACTGTACAGACATTACATGATGGAACCAAGTCCCATATGATCTACATGATCCTTATAACTCTTTGATGGCATGCATTTTGTCAAAGGATCAGCAATCATCAATTCAGTGCAGGCATATTCAATGACCACTTTGTTTTTTTTAACACGTTTTCTTATATCTAAAAACTTGATGTCGATGCACTTGCTTCGACTACTACTTCTATTATTTTTAGCCAAGAAAACAACAGCTGAATTATCGCAGAATATCCTCAATGGCCTAGCAATCAAATCCACAATCCTGAGGCCAAAAATGAAACTCTTCAACTACACCATGCAAGGTAGCCTCAAAATAAGCGACAACTATGCCTTCATGATAGATGTAGCAGTCAATGTCGGTTTAGCACTCTTCCAAGAAATAGCTCCACTAGCAAACATGAAGATGTATCTTAAAGTTGATTTTCATGAATTGATACATCCAGCAAAGTTCGAATCAGAGTAGCCGACTACCCCAAGTTCATTTGATCTCCTATACATGAGCATGTAGTCTTTGGTCCCCTTAAGGTACCTCATCACCTTCTTCGCAGCTCTCCAATGGTCCATACCTAGATTACTCTGATATCTTTCAAACATTCCAACAGTAAATGCAATGTCAAGTCTTGTACAAATCTGAGCGTACTTAAGACTTTCAATAGTCGATGCATATGGAATACTTTGCATTTGTTTCCTTTTCAGGTCATTCCTCAAGCACTGGTTCAGATTGAACCTATCATCGTTCATAATGGGTGCCACACTTGGTAAACAATCCTTCATCTGAAATCTTTCTAATACTTTATTGATATAGGTTTCATGGAATAGACCTAAAATACCTCGAGATCTATCCCTATGGATCTTAATGCCAATGACATAAGATGCCTCACCCATATCCTTCATGTCAAAACTCTTAGAGAGAAATTGCTTCACCTCATGTAGCAACCCCTTGTCATTAGTTGCAAGTAGAATGTCATTCATATACAGAATGAGGAAACTAATTTTACTTGCACTAACCTTGTGGTATATACACTAATCCATAATGTTCTCTACAAAATCGAATGAAGAGAAAACATCATAAAATTTTAAATACCACTACAGGAGGCTTGTTTCAATCCGTATATGGACTTCTTGAGCTTGCAAACCAAATACTCACCATTACTAGAGGAGAATCCTTCTGGTTGTTTCATGTAAACTTCTTTCTTTAAGTCTCCATTGAGGAACGCCATTTTCATATCCATTTGATGCAGTTCAAAGTTAAAATAGGCTACCAATGCCATAATAATACGGAAGAAATCTTTCTTAGATACAGGAGGAAAAGTCTCCATGTAATCAATTTTCTCCTTCTAAGTAGATCCTTTAGCTATGAGTCTTGCCTTATATCTTTTGATGTTGTCTAGCGAATTCTTCTTGGTTTTAAAGATCCATTTGCATCTAATAGCCTTTACACCTTTAAGCAACTCAACAAGATCCTAAACTCTATTTGATGCCATTGAATTTATTTCATCCTCCATGGCATTGTACCATAGTATTGATTCACTGCAACTCATGGCTTGTGAAAATGTCTCTCGATCATTTTCAGTCCTAACATTATAGTCAGACTCTTGTAGGTACATAATATAGTCATTAGGAATTGTCGATTTTTTTATTCTAGTAGATCTTCTTAATGTTGTGTCATCATCCTCCTGAGAAGTATGCTCCATAATTGATTGTTCAATATTTTCTGATAATTGCTAAACAGTTGGATCTACTTGATAGTTATCGGCAACTTATGGAGTCTGAATAATTGGTTGTACTACACCTATTTGAGATGCATTATGGATGACAACCAATCTATCACTTGAAAAGTTTGAACATCCAAATGATTATTCCTAGAAAATGAGTTCCGAGTTCGATTACTCCCACTAACCAAGTCATTCTCAAGAAATTTTGCATTTCTTGACTCCACAAACCTAGTGGTAGGAGATGGACAATAGAATTTGTATCCTTTGGATCTCTTATCATATCCAATGAAACATCCACTTATAGTCCTTGGGTCTAATTTCTTTTCTTTTGGATTATAAACTCTTATTTCAGATGGACATCCTCATATATATGTGCATGTATCACAAACTCGGTTTCCAACCTTTCCATAACTCAAATGGTGTTTCAAAAAGAGCCTTGGTTGAAACCCAATTTAATATATATGCTACCGTCTTAAGAGTTTCAGTCCACAAGGATCTAGGAAGCTTTGAGCTACTAAGCATACTCCACACCATGTCCAATAATGTTAGATTTTTTTTTTTTTTACAATATCATTCTGATATAGAGATCTAGGCATGGTGTATTGGGCAACTATCCCATGTTCCTCAAGAAATCTTGCAAATGGACTAGGTGCTTGTTCATTCTCAGTATATCTACCATAAAATTCACCTCTTCTATCTGATTTCATGATCTTTATTTACTTCCTACATTATTTTTCGACTTCTGCCTTGAAAACCTTAAAGGTATCTAAGGCTTCATTCTTATTATGAAGCAAATAAATATACATGTATCGTGAATAATGGTCTATGAAAGAGATAAAATATTTCTAACCACACGAGTCCATGTTTAGACTATAAATATCTATATGTATGATCTCTAATATTCTCAAACTCCTCTTAGCACATTTCTTTGACATGTTAGTCTACTTTTCCTTTATGCAATCTATACATGTCTCAAAGTCAGTAAAATATAGAGTACTAAGTACTTCTTCATTTATCAATCTTTTAATTCTATCAAGGGATATATGTCCCAACCTTCAGTACCACAAAATAGAGAAATTTTCATCTATAACACTTCTTTTAATACTTGCTTTATTTTGAGGATGCAATGCATTATAAGTGGAATTATCTTGCAAATCAATATTAAAAAGACCATCAGACATGGTACCATTTCCAACAAGATTAGATTTGTAGAATATACTACAAAATAAATCTAAAAATCTGAAGAAATATCCAAAGGGTACAAGCCTAGATACTTAAATTAAATTTCTAAAAAAATTCAAAATGTAAAAGGTCTTTTCTAAATATAAGATAACACTAGAATTCAAAAGAAGCTTGCGCATCCCAATGGCCTCCACAAGTGAGCACACTTTGTTTCCTGTATAGATATAATGCTCGCTGCCTACTAGTTTTCTATGGTCTAGAAAGCCCTATAAGGAATTTGAAATATGGATTGTAGAACCAGAATCAATCCACCAACCAAGTGTTATGATAAACATCAGTCATATTAGATTCATAACAAACTAAAGATGCAGTTTACCTTTCTTATCCAGCCAAAGCTTATACTTGATGCAGTTCTTCTTCATGTGCCCCTTCTTTTTATAGAACAAGCACTTAGACTTTTTCTTCATGTTAGCTTGAATGGATGTTTTATCCTTTCCCTTATGCTGGTTTGAACCTTCTTCCTTCCTTGAGTGGCCAGATGTGCACTTTCTCCCATCTCAGCAAGTAGCCTTCCTTTCTCTTGCACACATATGGCCAAGAGTTCATTGATTGACCATTTCTCTTTGTGTGTTGTAAGAGATCTTGAAGGCACTGCATTGCTTAGATAGGGAGTTCAGGATGAAATGCATAAGGACACAGACATATCCACCTCTACCTTCTTAAGTTGGGCTGCAATGTCCCTTATGTGCATGATATGCTCACGAATACCTTTGACTCCAGTAAGCCTAATGGATGATAACTTCATCATAAGAGTGCTGGCAAGAGCCTTATCCAAAGACTAGAATTGCTTATCTATGGCCTTCAGCAAATCCTATATATTGTCACACTCTCCTATGGAACTAGGAATACTAGCAGATAGATATGTGCATCTTTATGAATATCATACTAAGGCGATTGGATCATTCCCACTGTTCATAAAGGGCAACTTCAGCCAGAGTGCTAGTATCTGTAGGAGTCGGTGGTTCTTCCTTCCTTATGGTGTAGTCAATATCCATGCACCTCAATTGAAGAAGAATTCTTTCTCTATGTCTTGTAGTTATCACCACTCAATTGGAGAATATCAATCCTAAAATCAGAGTAAGTCATAGGTGGTATAGCTGCAAATTGAATAAAACATGCATGTTCATGATTCATAATAGAGGCATTTTTTATTTTTTTATATTTATAAATCATGTTTTACCAATGTAAATATGTCAACATAAAATATGAATTAATACAACAAAAACTGACTGTGGGCTAAGCTTTTATTTTAGGATTCATGTTTAACTTTATTTGATGAAACTAATAAATCGTATAACTTTCTTAATTCTTGTGGGCAAATTAGGAAAAATATTTATTATTTTATCCTGAATAATCATATAACTATAATAAAAATTTCTATGGGATAAAAGTTATTACATTAATTATGATTAACCATAATTTGATGTTATTTTTCTAGATGTGATCTAATAAAATTTAATATATAATTTGATATAATTAGAGATGCTATGGCTAATTTCTAATCAATCAAATTATAAGGATCACTAAACATCAAATCATATATATATATATATATATATATATATATATATATATATATATATATATATATATATATATATATATATATGATTATGTTCTCAAAATGTAACAATGTGAATATGTCATTTATTTTTTCATATGTGATTATAATAATCACGCTGCTGCAGCATATTCAGGTCCATAGGAGAATAAGCAGAAATTTATATGATATTTCATTTATCAGAAACAAATAAACATAATGTACATGCACATGTTAGAATAGATCACCAAAAGAGATTATAATTTATTAAACAGCATGGATGCGCTACTTGAAATGGTGCGTGGTTGAAAAAAACAACCATCTTCTCTTTATTTTATTTTATTTTATTGATCGTATCCATCGTAGACCTCCATGCGAGCATCCATTAATGAAGAAAAGCAATGCAACAATATTTAAAATGTACTTTCTTTTAGTCAAAGCCGATACGGAATACAACTCAACATCCATTTACTTTCTAGCAAAACAATCAAATCAAGGTAGAGATAATCTAAACTAACATGACTCTGATACCAATTATAAGCTTAATAAAATAGTGAGCCTAGCCATGGAATGAAACCGACAAAATGTTTACTCTATATCATAGACTACAACTATACAGAGTACTCTAAACAAAAAAACAGAGCATACAACAATATAGTGTTTTTGAGGCTTGAAATCATGTAATTGCAGTATATTCTGCTATAATTAATCTATGAAATGCATTTTTAAGATTTCCAATATTGTAAAAGAGTAAGTACAAACATGACGAACTCTCTTCTAACAACATCCAATGATGTAAAAGTAGTATAAAATGCGGAAACATGATTCAATTGGAATTACCTCCTGCCATTGATAGCCGTGAACTGATATTACTAGAACTTCTGCTAATATAGTTGCAATGTTTGCCTTCTTCTTCTTTACTCTTAATCCTAATCACGTACAAGACTTTAGAAACTTAAATTGTAGAAGAGAAAAATGGAAAAAACTTGTTTTGTATGGGAGTGCTTTCAAGCTTTGAGATCTCTCACTAGATGGTGTGTGACCAGATGATCATCTAAGCTTGGGGACCCTTCATTTTATGCTTGAAGAACCATGTCTCCATCAAAGGTGGTTAATGTTATTGGGTGATGGCAAACAACAGCTTAGAACAGTAAATAAACCACTTAAGCCAAATGTGAGTTACGGATAGGATGTGGATGGGTAATTATTCACATTAATCTTGCTTGTGGATGATTCCACATAGGTCCTGTTGGGAATAAATCTCACTCCCATCGAAGTTCAGCCTGATACTTAGCCTAATGCAATTGATAATCATGGAAGAGCTTCGATCGAAAATTTTCCTCCAGTGCCCAATTCTATTGAGAATCTGGTTGACGCCGAATCGAGCTGAAGTCGAGAAAGACAAGGTCACTATCGATGACCTGCAAAATAAAGTTCCATCTGAAGTCGGTGGTGGTAGCTCCAGCAGAACCCTCTGATAAGTGGTAAAAATATACTAATAAAAGTATTAAATTATAAAATAAATTAAACTATTTCTTTAGAAATTGATACTTTTATTAATCTTGTGTAGGAAAGAAGGCCACCAATGTAAAGATCTTATTTTTTTGGTTCATATGAAATAAATTTCAGACAAAATGGACTTCAAACGAGCCCAGAATTGAATTTCAAAAAAAAAAAAAAACCAGTTCGGTTCGAACCGGTTCAGAAAATCGGTTCAGCGGTTTGGCCCGGTTCGATCGAAACTGCAGACCAACCCACCGACGCAATGCTGACGTCAGTATTTTTCGTGGCTCACGATGGACCATCCGAAGGGTATTTCGGGCATTTCACATCAGAAAAAGCACTTCGATTGGCTGAAGAATGCGGTGGTCCATGCAACACCGGGCTTGCGCATGATCCATGGAGGGCAATTTGAGAATTTTGGCTGATCCAACAAACAATTTTCATTGAAACTCGATCGGATGGCCGAAGCGAAGGCGCTGATGGACGGCATCCGCAGCACCCGGTCAAGAGCCAACGGCTGAGATTCATCTCGATGGTAAACTAAAGATCAGAAGGCCTCTTTCTACGTGATCGGATTGCCCAGATTCAATCCAACGGTAGATCCAACGGCTGGCATGAAATCTGACTTGATCTGGATTATTTTAAGGGATTTTTGAGTGATTTTTGGATCGTTTGATCAACATCTAACGGGCAGAATTATCCAAATCTTAATTTGAGTTGTTTTAGGAGTCTTAAACCTAATTTTTTATGGATTTTAGGGAGAAATCAATCTCTTGATCTATAAAAAGCCTATTGTTGCCGTGAAAAAAAAAAAAAAGAGAGAGAGATAGAGAGAGAGAGATGGGGAGAGAGAAAGAGAGAGAGAAAGGGAGAAATAGAGAGAGAGAGAAAGAGAGAGGAGAGAAGTAGAAAGAGAAGAGTGATTTATGAAAAATAAAAAAAGAGGTTTTTAATTTTTTTTGACAATCAAGACATCGATCAAGGAGCATCTTCTTCTTCGCCAAGTTCTCCACATCAAGAGCAACAGAGAATCAATTTCAGCAATCAAACAGTCTAATTTTTCTATGCTTTTTATTTTATTTACTATTTTTGAACTTGTTATCATGAACTAAATTTTTTTACTAAGGCTAAGGTATAGCCACTCTTTTGATGCAATATTCAGTATGATTATTTTTAAATTTTATTCATGAGGAGTATATAAATCTGATCTTAATGCTTTTAGATTACTGGCCATCTTCTAATTGACCTAATGAACATAGATGTTACGAACCAAGTACATCTATGTTATTGCTTCTTGATTATATACCTTGTATTATGAATCAAATTAGAATTCATATGCATGCAGGAATTTTAGTGCACTTTGGATGCAGCATATTTTAATTAGAGGGTTTCACAAAACCTAATGCATTAATATTTATTTAAATTACACCTGGATCAAAAGATAATTAATAAATATTAATAGTTTTACTATGCCTGAACCAAAGGATAGTGAATAAATTAGAAGACTCCACCGTCACATGAAATAAAATTAATCTAAAAATCTGAATATTGTATTGACTGAGTTGGTGAACTGATTGCCTTAGTAGTCCATTACTCTTGAGTTTAAAATCCTAATAATTTATACTCTCTCTATTTTCTTAAAAAAAAATTAATTATTTTTATTTTATTCTTTAATTTCTTATTTTCATAAATCGATCTTCTAAATAAAGCATAGAAAAGAGCTTTTCAGTACTTATTTTTCAATCCTCTAGGGACGATACTCTACTCATTCACTTTATTACTTGATCGGACTAGTGCACTTGCCATAGCTATAAATTAGCACGCATCAAGTTTTTGGCACCGTTGTTGGGAATTGTGTCTAAAACAATATTGAAATTTTGATCCTTGCTTTACTTTAGGAATTTATTTTTAATTTTTATTATTTAAAAAAAAAATTTCAGTGCATAACACGTACTGGACATAGTAATTTACTATCTTTAGATCCAGAAATTGAAAGGACCATTAGAAGACTACAACAAGAAAGAAACATGGCAGTTGAAGACCCTAACGACATCAATCTAGGATTGGATATGGCGACTGAAGGATAGCATGAAGCTATTCGATCAGTACATCATTCATTAAATGATTATATCACACCATCTGTAGCCGATGTAGCTTCGAGCATCAGGAGACTATCTGTACGAGCAAACAACTTTGAAATAAAATCGACAATGATTCAGATGATTCAATCAACTGTCCAATTGAGTGGACACGTGCATGATGATCCGAATGCCCATATTTCTAATTTTTTTGAACTTTGTGATACTTTTAAAATTAATGGGATGTCGGATGATGCTATTAGATTAAGGTTATTTCCTTTCTCTTTACGGGATAAAGCTAAGAGTTGGCTTCATTCTCTTCCTACAGGTTCTATCACAACTTGGGATGTCCTAGCCCAAAAATTCTTAGCCAAGTACTTTCCACCTTCCAAGACTGCTAAGATGCGCAACGATATCACTTCTTTTATGCAGATGGACATGGAGACACTATATGAGGCTTGGGAGCATTTCAAAGAATTACTGAGGAGATGTCCACATCATCAACTATCCGTATGGCTTCAGGTACAAACTTTCTATAATGATTTATCTCCTACTAATCGTTCTATGATTGATGCAGCAGCAGGAGGAACCATTAATTGAAAAATGGAGGAAGAAGCTTTCGATATGATCGATGAGATGGCATCAAATAGCTATCAATGGCAAATAGAACGTATGATGCCAAAAAGACTAGCAGTTGTGCAGGAAGTAGATTGCATGCCAATCTTACTAGCTGAAATTGCAGCCCTTAGAGCCGAAGTCAACAACTTAAAGGAAACAACTATGCATATTCAGAGCATTACTTGTGACCTGTGTGGAGGAGGACATGATACGAGCAATTGCCAGACAGGTAATCATTTTGCTAAAATAACTGATATAGCTAATTATATTGATAATTTTTTCAGACCACAATAAAACAATCTCTACTCTAACACATACAATCAAGGGTGGAGGCAGCACCCAAATTTCTCATGGAGTAATCAAAATACAGCACAACAGCCACCCTCAGGATTCCAAGTACCTAAAAAGAAGTCCAACATGGAAGAGCTGATGGTCAAATTTATGCAAAACCAAGAAATAACTATAAAAAATTTGGAAGCCAAACTTAGACAGGACCAAACAGCAGCAATTCGAAACTTGGAGATGCAAATAGGTCAAATGCTAAGATAATCTCCGAGAGACCTCAAGGATCCTTGCCAAGCAATACGAAGACAAATCCAAGGGAGCAAGTCAATGCTATCATCCTAAGAAGTGGTACAAAGCTGGAGGAGCCACATCAGAAGAATGAGACTGAAGAACCAACTACAAATAAAGAACCATCAACTAAAATTCATCAATCACCAAAATAACCAGCAGATGGATGGTCTCCAAGGTAATACGGTTTGCTGATCCAAATGTGAAGCCCTATGTGCCGCCACTACTATTCCCAGAGAGACAAATATAGCATTCCAGATAACAAATTTTTTAACTTTTTCAAAATTTTAAAGAATTTACATATTAATATTTTTTTTGTAGATGCTATTACTCAAATGCCCAGGTATGCCAAGTTTCTCAAAGAAATCTTAACAAATAAGAAAAAGCTGAAAGGAGCATGAGAGAATAAATTTGAATGAAGAATGCTCAGCAATACTTCAAAATAAATTACCATAGAAGTTAAAAGATCCAAAGAGTTTTACTATCCCCTGCATTATTGGTGATTGTAGTTTTGATAAAGTGTTTATGTGAATTTAGGAGCAAGCACTTAATCTCATGCCTTTTTCTATTTTTAGGAAGCTGGGTCTAGGAGAACCAAAGCCTACCACTATTACTCTTCAATTAGCCGACAGATCCATCAAATATCCAAGAGGTATAGTGGAGGATGTCTTGGTAAAGATAAATAAGTTTATTTTTCCTGTTGATTTTATTGTTCTTGATATGAAAGAAGATTATGATGTACCCCTTATTTTAGGAAGATCCCTTTTTTAGCTACTGGAGGAGCTTTAATAGATATTCAACAAGAAAAATTAATTCTTAGAGTCCAAGACAAATAAGTTACTTTTAATATTTTCAAAGATACTAAACAAATTGATGATAATCAAACTTGTTTTCTAATTGATATTATTGACAATCTATTATATGAGAATTCTGTAGAAAATAGGTTTGAGACTATAAAAGCGAGCAATGTCAAATTGAAAGAGGATGCAATCAAACATGAAAGTATTTTAATAAAAGTGGCACCGGATTGATCCACTTTAGAACTCAAAGAAAGTCAAGCTGAAGACTATAAATCAGAACTACTAGATAGGTTATTTCTTTTCTTTTTAGTTTTGATCATTTTTTTTTCTTTTATTTTTCAGTAATTTTGGTTGCTCTTTTACTGCTTTGGTGTGTATTTTTAATTTTACAGAAAAATCAATGAGAGCTCAAACAAAATTTTAAAGCTCTAAAAAACCAGACTGAACAAAATCAAGTGTATTCCTTCCTATCCTTTATTGCATCCTTTATTTTTCTTTCTCCTTTAAGACAATATAGAATAAGTTAAAAAAAAAAAATCATGTGTCAAGAAGAAAATCTTGAGCAAGATAGACTGGACAAGTGATAAAAGATAGAATTATTTGCTAATGAATGTAATGAGTTAAAGAAGTAGATTAGTTGGTCAACTTTTAACAGCCTACTTAGGTCATTAAAAGATTATTAGCACTTCTAATTGCACATGCACACTAATAAGGCAAAATAGGTATTAATTATAAGGCCAACTGAGGATTCAATTATCACTGAAAATTGATAATTAATATACATTCTAATCAAAGAAACTTGAATTTAAGGAAAGAGCTACCTGCCTATAAATAAAGTGCAGAAGACAGAGTATATGTGGATTGCCCAAAGCCTAGTAACTGAGTCTCTGCACTTAGGTCAAGTGTGAAAATTCATGTAAAATGGTGAAAGAAAGGCCAGGATGCTCAGCATAGTTAAAAAAAAAAAAAAAAAGAAAGAAGAGAAAGGCAGTGTGAAAGCTACCTTAATTCATGAGTATAAAATTGAGAATGTATAAAAAATTGACCAAAATAGATGATAAGAGAAGATACTTTTATTTTTTTGATTTAATACTGAAATGCTAAAGTTAGTCATCACGAACACAAGTGCTATAGATCTTTGATGTACTCTAAGAAAGTTTTTAATTATATTGACTGAAAAATTTGCTTCTGAAGCTCAATGCTTAGTTAGCAGTATTTTCTAAACTTTTTGACCTTTAATCCTAGATTTTATCTTTGTGATGGATAATCTTATTGAAACATGGTATTAAATAAAACATTACTAAGGGACTAGCAATGACTAAGTTGGGGGGTGTGATAAGTGGTAAAAATATACTAATAAAAGTATTAAATTATAAAATAAATTAAATTATTTCTTTAAAAATTAATACTTTTATTAATCTTGTGCAGGAAAGAAGGCCACCAATGTGAAGATCTTATTTTTTTGGTTCACATGAAATAAATTTCAGGCAAAATGGACTTCAAACGAGCCCAGAATTGAATTTCAAAAAAAAAAAAAAAATTGGTTCGGTTCGAACCGGTTCAGCGGTTCGGCCCAGTTCAACCGAAACAGCAGACCAACCCACCGACGTAACGCTGACGTCAGGATGATGTCAGCATTTTTTGCGGCTCACGGTGGACCATCAGGAGGGTATTTCGGGCATTTCACATCAGAAAAAGCACTCTGATTGGCTGAAGAACGCGCCGGTCCATGTAACACCGGGCTTGCGCATGATCCATGAAGGGCAATTTAGGAATTTTGGCTGATCCAACGGGCGGTTTTCATTGAAACTCGATCGAACGGCCAAAGCGAAGGTGCTGATGGACGGCATCCGCAGCTCCCGATCAAGATCCAACGGTTGAGATTCATCCCGATGGTAAACTAAAGATCAGAAGGCCTCTTTCTACGCAATCGGATGGCCCAGATTCAATCCAATGGTAGATCCAACGGTTGACATGAAATCTGACTTGATCTGGGTTATTTTAAGGGATTTTTGAGTGGTTTTTGGACCATTTGATCAACATCTAACGGACAGAATTACCCAGATCTTAATTTGAGTTGTTTTAGGAGTCTTAAACCTAATTTTTGATGGATTTTAGAGGGAAATCAATCTCTTGATCTATAAAAAGCCTGTTGTTGCCATGAAAAAAAAAGAAGAGAGAGAGAGAGAGACAGAGAGAGAGACGGGGAGAGAGAGAAAGAGAGAGAGAAAGGGAGAAATAGAGAGAGAGAAAGAGAGAGGAGAGAAGTAGAAAGAGGAGTGATTTGTGAGAAATAAAAAAAAGGGTTTTTGATTTTTTTTCGACAATCAAGACATCGATCAAGGAGCATCTTCTTTTTCGCCAAGTTCTCCACATCAAGAGCAATGGAGAATCAATTTCAGCAATCAAACAGTCTAATTTCTCTATGCTTTTTATTTTATTTGCTATTTTTGAACTTGTTATCATGAACTAAATTTTTTTACTAAGGCTAAGGTATAGCCACTCTTTTGATGCAATATTTAGTGTGATTATTTTTAAATTTTATTCATGAGGAGTATATAAATCTGATCTTAATGCTTTTAGATTACTGGCTATCTTCTAATTGACCTGATGAACATAAATGTTACGGACCAAGTACATCTATGTTATTACTTCTTGATTATATACCTTGTATTATGAATCAAATTAGAATTCATATGCATGTGGGAATTTTAGTGCGCTTTTGACGCAGCGTATTTTAATTAGAGGATTTCACAAAATCTAATGCATTAATATTTATTTAAATTACACCTGGACCAAAGGATAATTAATAAATATTAATAGTTTTGCTATACCTGGACCAAAGGGTAGTGAATAAATTAGGAGACTATACCGTCACATGAAATAAATTTAATCTAAAAATCTAAATATTATATTGACTGAGTTGGTGAACCGATTGCCTTAGTAATCTATTACTCTTGAGTTTAAAATCCTAATAATTTATACTCTCTATTTTCTTAAAAAAAAAATTAATTATTTTTTTATTTTGTTCTTTAATTTCTTATTCTCATAAATCGATCTTCCAAATAAAGCATAGGAAAGAGCTTTTCAGTACTTATTTTCCAATCCTCTAGGGATGATACTCTACTCATTCACTTTATTACTTGATCGATTGGTGCACTTGCCATAGCTATAAATTAGCACGCATCACCCTCTGACGATCAAGTCCGCTCTTCTGGCTAATAGAAATGAAGAGATAAGATCTCCTTCAACCTCGACTGGAGATAAGATCTTCCACGAGCTTTAACGTCTACGTCAATAGGAGATAAGATCTTCTTCAATCTCGACTGAAGATAAAATCTCCTCCGAGCTTCAACGTCAATGTCAACAGGAGATAAGATCTCCTTCAACCTCGGCTGGAGATAAGATCTCTCCGAGCTTCAACTTCAACGTCAACCTCGGCTGGAGATAAGATCTTCTCCGAGCTCCAATTCTTCAATAGGAGATAAGATCTCTTTTGAGCTCCAACGTCAACTTCGATAGGAGATTAGATCTCCTTCAACCTCGGCTGGAGATAAGATCTCTCCCGAGCTTCTACGTCAACAGAAGATAAGATCTCCTTCAATCTCGACTGAAGATAAGATCTCCCCCGAGCTTTTACGTCAACAAGAGATAAGATCTCATTCAACCTCGGCTGGAGATAAGATCTTTCTCGAGCTTCAACGTCTACGTCAATAGGAGATAAGATCTCATTCAACCTCGGCTGGAGATACGATCTCCCTCAAGCTTCAATATCTACGTCAACAGGAGATAAGATCTCCTTCAACCTCGACTGAAGATAAGATCTTTTTTGAGCTTCTATGTCAATAGGAGATAAGATCTCCTTCAATCTCAATTGGAGATAAGATCTCTCTTGAGCTTCTACATCAACAGGAGATAAGATCTCCTTCAACCTCGACTAGAGATAAAATCTCTCTCAAGCTTCAACATCAACGTCAACGAAAGATAAGATCTCTTTCAACCTCGATTGGAGATAAGATCTCCTCGAGCTTCAACTTCAACGTCAACCTCGGTTGGAGATAAAATCTCCCCCCAGCTCCAACCCTTCAACAGAAGATAAGATCTTTTTCGAGCTCCAACGTCAACTTCGACAGAAGATTAGATCTCCTTCAATCTCAGCTGGAGAGAAGATCTCCTCCGAGCTTCAACATCAACCTCAATTGGAGACAAGATCTCCTCCGAGCTTCAACCTCAATGGGTGCGGAGTCCGAAAAAAGATTTTGACAGTCATCTTTTTTATACTCCCTTTCTTCGAATTTGGAACTCAAAAGTGGGAAAACTATTATTGGAGATAAATTTTGCTCTCATTGAAGTTCAGTCTGATGCTTAGCCTAATACAATCGATAATTATGAAAGAGCTTCGATCGAAAATGCTTAGTCTGATGCTTAGCCTAATACATGTGATAATTTGATCGAAGAATTGTTACATCTTGATGAAAAAATTAAAGATAACTTAAAGATGCATCTTAATTTAAAAGATATGGACACGGTATAGGAGATTCATTCTGAAGAGCTAGCTAATGATAAATTTTATATATCTTCTATATATTATACAATATATACTTGAGAGAAAATATTTTTTTTTTAGTAGTTCTAAAAAATATTAAGGTTTCTGATGAATATGCATACAAGATTTATAAATCTCAAAGAGCGAAAACTTTCAAATCCTAAAAGCCATGATCGTCATATTGTAATGTAAGATGTCCTTTCAATGTCTTTAAGATCATCAATATCGAAACAAATTGTTGCAATGGTTTCTTAATTACTATATTTTCTTAATGCATTATTATATTCTAAAGTTCTTGATCCATGAGAGGTTCTTGATCTATGAGAGCTTGATCAATTGAAGTCTTATTTTGTGCTTATATTTTGCCATATAGAAAAGATTTTTTCTTCTGGATTTTTCACTATGATGATTTATCTACTCATTTACTTAGCTTTGGAAGCTAAACTAGGTAGACCAGCGTACTATAAATGGATGGATCTTTTGAAAAGTTAATCATGTAACTAAACTTTATAGTTGTAATTTAAAAATCTTTAGAGGAAATAATGTTATACTGATATTGATATTGATGTTTAAATAAATTTTTAGTTCTTGAAGATATCTTATGTGTTTCAAGGATTATATATGAAGTAGAACCCATTCTAAAGGCCTTATTGCAGAAGAATATGTTGTAAAGAGTGTTTGACATTTTATTCAAGATAGCTTAAAGGTGTAGAGATTGCTTTCGGTCGACCTCAAAGAAATTGCTATATTGTAGAGAATGCTAAAGTTTAGTAGTTCTCATCAGCTTGAAGAGTTTTGGGAAAGGTTGAAAGTGTTGTTCTTGACCAAAAATTCTCAAAATAAAGATATAGTTATGTCTTACCTCACAGTGGTATAAGATCTAAGTATCACCTGTTAGTATAGTTATAAGATGATAAAATTAAATGTCGTACCACGTATAATGTTCTTAATCAAAGATTTAATATTTATGCAGATAATGTTGGTTGCTCAACGACAAGTCAACTATAGCATTCATCCTAACTCAAAGATTAAGCAATGATGCTTGGTCAAGTTATTCCCTTAATGGCTTTTCAAATAGGTTAGACGTATAATAAATAAGAGATACATTAATTTTGGATATATATTTAACATTGAATAATTTATCAACAATTGTATTATATCTTTTAGGTACTAATTATGATGGAGAGAAATTATTCCGATAAATCAATAGTCACTGCTCAAGATCCTAACAATATTATAAACAAATATAATATTTTTACCATGAATGGTTTTAAATTCCATACTAAAATGCATAAGAAATTTATTAGTTGATATTTCAGATTGGGTAGCTGTCTATTCATATCTATATTCATTTTTTTTTATGAAGATGGATATAGATACAAATATTAGTTCGATGCTCCAATATCTATCCATATCCGAATAGATTTGGATATGAAAATAGATTCAGATACACCTCCTATAATAGATACCTAGCTCCATTTTAGCTCAGCCATACTCATCCTACATTATCCCTACTAGTTGCCAAGGTGGTGATAATACCATAGGCGGCCAAATGTAGCATCAACTCATCAATGACCACCACCAATTATCAAAGATTTTAGAAAATAAGTATCATCCTTGTGATGAAGCGCCCTTGAGGGAGGAAGGCCCACCAAAGAGGAATTGTGCAGTTGGTAAGAACACATGATTGCCTGCATCGTCAACTTTTGATGACCGAGTCCAATTTCCCAATCTAATGCTCATAACATTGCTTAAAGTCACAAACTTGAGCTAGGAGACCACCTCTCCAAACCCCACAAAAAGTTCATCCACAAATAGGATTGCAGGTCAGTAATTCGATCACTACGGCCACCCTAAATAAGGTTGGCTCATGTCCCTTCCAATAGCTGTCAACCCAAGATGAGATCCAAACAGAAACAACCCATGTGCTGCGCTTCATCTGGTTCTCAGATTACAATGGCGGAAAGCATCTTAAAAATCCGTTTGGTTCGTAGCCAGAATTCGATTGGAAGTCAAAATGGCTCTTATCCCACGTAGCATCTCGTTTATAACCAAAATTGAAATCAGAATAAAATTTGAACATTGGAGGAGAGTAAAAATTAGATTTTGGGAGAGATTTCTATTTTCCTTCGGAATCGAAATGGGGACGGGGTCTCTCTCAACCAAACGGCTGGAATGAGTGTTACTAATTTCCAAATCCATTCTAGGGTCCAAGTTCTTCCAACCAGACATCCCTTGAGTTCACCATAAGCAAAGATCTTTCCCCGGATCTGATATTAGGTTACGTGGGTAAGGTTGACCTGTATTTTTTGAAATTTCTTTTGTCAAAATGGCATTTCAAGATTTTGTGATTAGAAAATCTAAGCACAATTTTCTTACACTTTATTACTAACAGACTTTAAAACAAGGTATTTCCATGCGGCCATGTCATGCCAATCATCCACAACATCTCACATTAAATATCAGACTCCGATGCGGAAGATTTGTCCCCAATTAGCGCTCCGACGTCACAACGGTTGCGCTCTCTCATTCTCACACGAGTGACGAGCTTAGGCCTGGGCCTATTCGGTTCTGAGCCTTGAAACTATGAAACGGGCCGGGCGCGGCTCAGGATTTGGGATCCGTAGCCCGGCTTTGGAATTTTCCTCGATATATTCTCAGTGTCCCCAGTCCGAGTCCAACTCGGATTATCTGAAAACCTTTCTTAAGTAGGTAAAGGAAAAAGATTTCTGCTATAAATAAGAGAGGAAGAGAAGACGGGAAAAGAACACCAGAAAAATTTCAAAAACAAAAAGAAAAGAAAAACTCGCAGAGTGAGGAAGACATCATGGAGGAACAGGAAGACGAAGGCATTGGAGATGTTCCGCCCGGCTACCACTTCTCTCCTGATTGCACGGAGCTGGTGGAATCCTACCTTCGGCCAAGGTTGTTGAACCTCCCCCTAGAATGCCAGGCTATCAAAGAGTTGAATATCTATAATTTCCACCCAAGGGATATCCTAGGTTCGTTCTACACCTTTTCTTCTCAAAACTTTCTTTTTAAAGAATTAATTGTAGTTGTGATTGTAATTGATTGTCTCGGATAGAATCTTAATTTACTAGTTTGGTCTAAATTTGTTCCCTAACTTTATCTAAAGCATGCAGAACAACAAATATTTTCTTTTTCTTTTTTTGTTCAATTCTTGGAAGCAATTCATCGTTTTCCTTTCGGAATAAATACTTATTTTTTTTTCGTGTTCAATTTTTGAAACTTTGTTTCTAAATCGTATCTTGGCTAAGTAATAATTCACCGTCTATTGCAAACGACCGTGACGGTTTCATATTATAGATTTATTTTATTTATGTTTTTAATAACACTGCAGCCACGTTGTTTGGTTATGTTGTACAGAATTTCCGTATACAAAGCAATAGAATTTTCCTTTTAAGAGGAACTTTTCATGTATTTGATTTTTCCAAACCTTGTTTCTAAAATTTTATTTTATTTTTTATGTATTTTAGCCATTGACAGATTCTTTCGCTTAAAAAAAAAAAGAAAAAAAAGAAAGAAACAAAGAAGGATTAAAAAGTAAAAAAATTGGTATAAAGACAATCCTGAAAAGATAAATATTAAAACCTCTCTTTATGTAATTCTTCTATGTGTTTATTTCACATTATTTTTTGTATCGATGATTTTCCCTCTTTTTTTTTATGGAAACAATCGTGACATCTACTCTTTTGGTATTTTGTAACATAAAATTGTATAATATTTGAAGTATACGTGTTATTTATCATACGTGTTTCATTGAGTTTATATTGCAAGCTAGTTTTTGTTAAAGTAGAATGAGAAGAAGCGTAAACACTAGATGGACGGCTTAGGCATGTACATGTAGTTTTAGGAAAAAAAAATCATAAAAGTCTCTAAACTTCAACTTTATGGTTAACGGTTATTTGCTCAATATACCTTTTTAAGATTTTTCATAAAAATAAAACTTAACATGTTTTGAACAAATAATAAGTCTAGAGGAAGGAATTAAATCCTTGATTGTGTTTAAGAGATGGGAAAGAACGTTAATATGGCGTCAACTTGGCTACCTCTTAATATTGATGTATATTTATTAGAGAGTTACAGTAGGTGTGGGACTAGTTTGAGAGGATCACAACTTCATATAACTCAATGTGCCAAAATCTAGTTTTCTTTCATAAATAAAATAATTTAAAGAAATTATAGATCTATCGTACATAACTACAATTTGGTTGAAAAAGTGAAAAAGATTCTTCTGCAATTTTTTTCCCACCTAGGTAAATAAAAGCATCCATTTTATATAGTCAATTGCAGAGCTAGCCACTTTGAGTGATTATCTTTACAACTCTATTGCATGTTAAAGCAAGAGTGTTTTAATTACAATAAGCACTTTATATCTTTCACAGGCAATACACCTGCGGGTAAGCATTTGTATTTCTTCACTCCAAGAAAAATGAAATATCCTAATGGAACAAGGCCTGCTCGTGGAACAAATGGAGGATATTGGAAGGCCTCTGGAAAAGATATAATCATCAGAGATAACAAAAAAAGGGAGATTGGCTATAAGAAGTCTCTCGCCTTCCATGAAGGGCACCAACGTAACGGAAAAAGAACAAATTGGTTGATGCAAGAGTACATTATTAAGGAATTTTGGTTTCCTACCGACCAAAATAAGAACATGGTAAACTTCTTGAAAGCCTTCATGCAATTCATTCTATGAACATCAGATGGTGTTTAGTTAATAGACTTTCAATGTATATCTAAGTTTATGGAATGCTAATGTTTATATTAATGCATGCAGGGTTCATGTCATTATGTTGACAAAAAATTTCAATTCTAAGATCATGAATCAGTTTATAGTATAATGTTTAGAATAATGCTTTACATACCAATGAAAAATAGGATTTTTATATTGTTAAAATAATCATATAAGAAAAGATAATGAGAGATTCTTGGTTCAAAAGTTTATTTCTTTTAATCCTTGGTTTTTTAATTTCAAGGAAAATTGTTTATGATTGAAAATTCTTTTTTCTTTGCTTTTATTCTGCTTCCAATGGCCTACATGCTCAAGATAACTCTAATTCTGTACTTATCAGAATCAACAATGTAGTACTTTAAATATCCTAGCTAGTTTCTTTAGTAAAACTAAATTAGTTGCATGCTTTATGTTATGATAAATGGCCAGTTAAAAGATAATAGACTAATACGACCGCTAGATCACTAGTATTTGTATGCAGTATGTTACATGATATTTATTTTGGTAGATACTAAATCTGAAAGTCAAAAAGGAAAAACAAAAATCTAAAGACTCTCAAGGGAAAAGATTTCAACAGTCAAGAATGTATTCAAGAAAATTTAAACATTCTGATTAATTAAAATGTAAGTGTCATTTTTTTTGGTAAAAATAAGTGTCAAATTTTTGAATAGCATATAATCATCTAGGGAAAAACTACATAGGTTGGCACCTAGCCCTTTTCTTAGTGAGCACGTTGAAATAAGTAATCCATAATGATAGAGAACATGATGAATCCATTACCATAGCTAGTTCCACTGACAAAATTTTTGCCCGTATTAGCTACTACCTATATATATGGCATGTAGTCCTTCATCTATCTTATGTATTACTTATATGGTTCAATACTATGCTACATCAAATTATGTACTTTCATATCATTTCTGACATAATATTTTATTTTGCAAAATTTAACGTGGAATTATCAATCTTCTTTTCTTTCAGCTTGGTGCTATGGCTTTGTGTGAAATATACCTAAAACCAACATCAAATCAGTCAAGGGATGGTGAGCTTCAAGTAGACGAACAAGATGAAGAAGGAGGATTAGCATCTCATTGTTCGGATAATAAAGACATGGAGGATAACATATTTGCTGATCGTAATGTCCGGCCACGTCCAGCTCCATGAAACCATGGCAATGACCAAGGTAAAGCCTCGGTTGCTTATACCAGTGGATGCCCATTAGACTCCCCATCAACAATCTCCCTCATTACGGCAAGGCCCAAGCCCTCCATATCATTCATAGGCTACAATAATCTCCGAAGCCACAACATGGTGCTAACTCCCCAGTCTAGCCTTAGGCCAAGAGGTCCTCATGCTATGGGTTATAGTAATAGTCATCAGATTAGGCCATTACATGCTCAGCATCAACTTGGCCATGTTGCTTGCTCATCTAGTTTCAGCAACACCAGTGGTGTTTTCCAACCTAGGGCCTTATACCTCCCTAATGGCAATACATTGCCAATCTTTTTGGTGCAGCTTGATGACTTGGTTCATTCATTCTGTCATCACGGTGTGGTGTCTGCACCTTTATCATCGTAGTTTGGGAATCCAACTAGTTCATTGTTTAGAAACCAAATGATGCCTCCACCACAGCACATGCCACATGGAGAGATGCCATCATCCGATTTTGGTAATACGGCTGCTTCATCTTCATAATATCAACTGCCACCACAGCACATGCCACATGGAGAGATGTCATCACCAGATTTTGGCAATGTGGCTACTTCATCTTCGCAATATCAACTGCCTCACAGCACATGCCACATGGAGAGATGCCATCACCAGATTTTGGCAATGCGGCTGCTTCATCTTCGCAATATCGACTGCCATCACAACACAAACCACATAGTGGCGGTTGTTGATAACTTTAGGGAAACAAGTTATTGGTGTCTACTAGAGTACCTGCCAAAGGGCTTGGAGATTGCAATTGTGCAAGCTGAAAACGGTGTTAGATGGCAAGAAGATGTGCTTCAGAAGCCCACGAGCCTATGCAGAAAGGGAGAGACATCTGAAGAAGGAAAGATTTCACTTCATATTCTTCCAAAATCTGGTCATTGGGTCCATGTTGACAACCGTAAGGGATCACTTGAGATTATGGCACCTAATTTCGTATCAAGGGGTTGAAACTCCAATGCAATGGACCACCATTTGTTATGACTTTTTTCATTTTCTTATATATGAAATAGCGAAAGTGATTATTGAGGCATGCTTAGTAAATTTTCATGTTTCAGTTATTTTAAAGATTCGGAACCATGGCATTTGGCAATTTATATATTTTGATACATTTTGGCATATGAGATGTGTTTGGTGTTCCTATCACATTATATTTGGAAGCAATTATGGAGCAAGTGTTATGCATTCATGGTAGTGGCTGCTAGAGATAGTTATTGTGGGAGAGGAGATTCATCCAGATTTATAGTATAATGGTGGAGAGAGAATGGTTGTAGATAGCTGTATGGTTGCCTTCCAAACTGTGGTATGATCTCAGGATAATTTTGTAGTTATCTCTTTCATAGTTATGACTAATTTTTACTTTTAGATCAAATGATCATCTTTATTTTCAGCTACCAATTGTGCCACTAGTGATCTGTGCAACGAAGTCCTTATGTAGCATGAAGAAACTAAAATGAAAAAGATGGAAGTGTTTGTCATGCAAGTATTGATCGACAGATTCATTACAGGACTTGCCACAAGTGAGGGCAGACCATTTTGTTAGATTTAAGATTTAACTATTTTAAATCTTTAGTGAGTAGGCAGGTGAGTTGGTACTTTCACCCTTTAGTTATGGGATTGAATTTTTCATTCGCAATGATTGTTGAGTTAATTGCAGCTCTGGCATGCATCTTAATTGTGCCATTATGTGATTTGTTTGGGTTGATGGCAATTTTTCCAAATATATTTCTTGTTTGGATAACTTGAGTTTAACTAAAGTTGCAACATTTACAAACTCGTCATGGTTTTCTTATTCAGGGAGTTTTGCAGTAATATACCCTTTTTTCTTCCAACACTATCGCAGCAAATGGTCCTTCAGGATCATCCTTCCTCTAAATTAAAACCAATTGATCATAATTTACTTATAGTTTACATATAGTGCTTGATGTCCAATATCCCAGGGATCCAATCATCTTCCAAAGACATATCGGACCAGGACTTGAAATTCTAGAATAGAAATAGGTTATGGGAGGTTGCAAAGTTAGGTGAATGGAAAGCCCTTACGGAATTAAGGGTCCTAACTTGTGCCAAGTATTATGTTTCTAGTGTTGTACATGACAAGTTTCTCTATTTGGAGATAATATTTCAGTAGAATAGTCATTACACTGATTTTTCTGTGCATCAATATCTTGGTAGAATAGTCATTTCAACTTCATGGATACCAAGGAGTGACATCGAACATCCCATCACCCTTTTGACTATTGGCCAATGAGATATGGCCGGTATTCTTTACACTCCATCTCGACAATCTAGCTAGTAGCCAAGAGCAACTACCACGTGGATCAGGTTTTCATGGAGTAGAGCAAATGGGAGTCATATGACCCTTGCTAGACTTGATAGGTACCTGATATGTAACATTATCTAATACTATTTGATGTGGACATGATATAGAGTATATGTGCCATCTTATTGTAACTACTAGGTCTCTGTAGATGAACTCATTAGAGATTTACTACGAGCTATTATAGGGACATAACAAAATCAAACCAATGGAAGTAGCAGTGTTCTATGATTGGGTACAATTGGTAAAACAATGAAAGAACACATATACTAAACTCAGTCATAGTACCACACCATTGCAGTAAATATTATCTTGGTGTCAACAACCTTGCTCATTCTTGTTTTACTAAATTCTGGATCAACTATTAAATCAAGGTAGAATAATCGAAACACATCCATACATAACTCCACATGAATATACTGTTACAATAAATACTACCTTGGCTTCAACTTGTTTCTTTTAAATTCTATTAAACACTAGGTTGACTATTAAATCATGCTTCATCAAATACACCACCACCACCTATGCCCAATTAAATTAATGTCAATCCTTTCTCTCTATACTACATTACCTTGTGCCTCTTCCCCTAATAGTTTTTCATCACTATCATGGTGTATGGTCAAACTATCCATATCTACATGTTAAAAACCTTATTTTTATGATTGCAAGTTTTAGGCTTCTTGGTTTCTCTCATTATATTTTACTTTTGGTACACAAGGAATCAATTATTGGCTTAAACTTTTTCTCCATAGTTTATCCTATATTTTTACATTCATTCCTAATATGTGCTGTTATTGCTCAACAACTAACTCTGACTAGCCTAGATATTGGGTTATAAAATCTCTGTTGAGTCTTATTACACTGTTTGCAACATTCTAATATCATCGTAAGATGAAATTTGGCATCTTTTTTGATATATCCTTGTGTATAACTCCATTTTATAGCATGGTAGATTTAAATTAACTAAAAATATCCACTTTCATATGCCACTTATCCATTAATTCTGTAGTGCAACATTTCTAGTTTACATTTTATTGTAGCTATCCTCTATATGTTTCTAACTGGTTCTAGTTATTTTTGCTCTTCTTTTCTAATTTGGGTTAGTCGATCTCAACTTCAATTTGATTCAGTAGCTCAATGCCAAACCTTGTGCTGTCATGTCATATTGTGTCTGATTAGTTTTTAGAGAAGGGTGGCGCTTCATGCCATTTGAATGTTACAGAGATAATAAGGTTGCAAAAGCATATGTTTGCTTTGGAACTTTGATGTGAGTGATAATTTCACAGTGACTGGTTGTATCAAGGGTCTGGCTTAAGTGGATGTGTTTTTATTTTAGTTGTGCACTTGTTTCTAAAAAATGCTTGAAGCGAAGTCCCATGGTGTGTCATGTTAATTGACTAGATAATAAACATTTTAAAAGACTGTAGATGACCAAGGGGTGCCTAAAGCCTAACTACTAGTTGGATGCCTAGGTGAGAACTTGGGGATTACGATGAAAAGATAATGAATTTGCAGCAATACATAGTCCATAAATAATACAATATATATCAAATATAACAAAAAAATGGAAGTGTCAACTTGGTAGTATCCAATGTTAATTTGTAGATCGATCTTCATTGTCTCTAATGTATAATCTAACAAGGTGGCTTTCTTTTAAAACATTAATCATTATAGGATTCATTGCTAAGTTGGGTTGTGGAGGGAAAAATTAGAGAGTAAGCATTGTAACATCTGTTGAATTGGCATGAAAATCCAGGTTTGACTGGAAAGCAAAAGAAGCTAAAAACCCTTCAAGATTTTTGAACATGAAGTACTCCTAGAGTTACCCATCTCTATTATATATAATATGGAATTATAATAGGCTTAATTAGGGTGAATGGAGTGGAAAAATATTATTGAGGTGTTGTGTATTGAAGACAGACTGGAAGATTCAGAAGTAAATTCTAGATGATAATGTCAGACTACTGATGTCACATGGCTTGATATGTTCAGCAATTATAAAAGTACATATGCAAAAATTGAATTTTTTGGAGATGAGGATGCTAAGATAGATGTATGGTAATTCTTGGAAGAATGAGTGCTTAATGTATAAACTAGAGGAAACCTAAGAATTGTTGTGATAAAGTTTTGGAGTATAGACTAGGATGGTTTAGCCATGCCTTCTCCTCTTCATAAATTCTTTCTAAATATTTATTTAGCTGAAACTACTAGAGTGGAGCTGAAATTGTTGATAACTTTTAAACCATGAAAACTAGCAATCATCTGATCTAGTTGAAAATCGAACTGTGTTTTCGTACCTTTTTCTTCAAGGCATCAAGATGTTTTCCTTGCTATTTTAGCAAGAGATGGATGTGGTTTGTTTCTTCCTTTTCTTCTTTTTGTAAATTGGAACTTATGGTATATTTAGTTATTGTCTTTTTGCTACCTCTGCTTATGTTATGCTTAGTCATTATCTTAATAGTTGCTTATACCGTACTCTTGCTAGATGGAAAGGGTTAGGGATTTGATAATTTTTTCTATATTATTTGCTATATGTCTATATAGAGTTTAGGAAAAAGTACTTTCTAACCATTATAAAATAATTCTATGCAATCTTATGTTTTTGGAAGTGAAGTGCCTTCTCTATTTAATCTAGTTTCTTCTTCTGTCATGGAGGATGGGGTATGAATGAGTGGATTGAAGTTCTTCAAACACATCTTGTTGTATATGGAATTTTGCTATAATTTAAATGTATTTTAAAGGAGATTGTGATATGCTTTGGGGACTGCATCTTGCTTATGCAGATTCCTAGACATATTTTTTTAAAAAAAAACTAAAAAAATTAGAAGAAAACAAAACAAAGTGGAAAAGGTAAATTGAAAGACATTTATGGTATTTGGACCTATTTTGATTTAACTACTTTTGAGTGAAAAGGAGCGAGAAGATCCACCTAAAATCAATAAATTAGATCTAGACTAAGGTTCACCATCTCAAGATCGGATCCCGTACTGATAAAATTTCATCAATAAAATCCCACTATAGTGTCGGTACATGGTACGGTATGGTACAACAATGTCGATATGGGATGCTATGGTATTATCGATACCGTACCATACCAGAATGGTACTTTTCATATCATTTGATATGGTGCAGTATGACAAATAATGATCTAGACACTATGGGATGCACCATCTAAGACTTGAAATCTAAACCTCCTCAAAATATGAGGGATATTGTGGCATCACTCAGTTCACTTATTTCATTAACATGAGCTCACTAGCAAGTAAATTCATAAATTGTTCTTATAAATTATGTGCTGATATATATGGATCATCTAAAACAAAGATCACAATAAGGTATTTTGTACTAACCCAGATCTATATTGGTTGCCTAGTAGTATGGTATGATACGATACCAGTACCATGCCATTCTAGTTTGTTTCAAACTTATTTTTTATTGTCAAATTTTGAACTGAAATTGGTTTGCCAACTTTAGTTCAACATTTGACAATTAAAAAAAAAGGAAATAGAAAAGAGTTTCCTCTTATTCCATTGTCCTATATTCTGAACGAAGACAACGGGAGAGAGAGGGGAAGAGGGAGTAATGGAGAAAGGAGAAGAGGGGGAGGGAGGGAGGGAGGGAGGAGGGGGGTGGGCATCTTGGCAAATCCTAATTGTAAGCTAAGAGCGTATGTGAGAGAGGGGGAGGGAGGGAGGTAGGGAGGAAACCACTTATTAGACCATGCGAGTGGCCGCCCATGGTTGGGGGGCATTTGTGAGCGATGGGGAGGGGGCATCTCTCAAAATTGTGAGTGGAGGGTGTAGGGATTCATCATGAGTAGGCAAGTGAGGGTGAGGGGAGTGGGGTTTAATATGTGAACTAGGACCATCTTGAAATTAATAACTAAACCATGCTGGTTCTGGACTAGTTTGGTTCGATATGCTCAAAACTGACCATTTTGACACAATTTAGCATTCCTTTGATCATAGTCCATATAACTGAACATAAACCTGCAATTTATCAAATTATGAAAAATTGATCCACTATTCATAATAAAGAGATTAAAAATTAGTGAAACTTTAAGTTGTAATTAAGGTGTACCAATGAAAATCCTTGTCTTGCTCCACATAACATGAGACTTCCCCATAGAATATTCTAGACTCGACTTAGGTAGGTCTAGATGAGTCGGTGCACATGCATTATTATGGCAAATCCACATATATGGATCCTAAGTAGGGAGGCTAGCTTGTATGTGGGAGTTGCTTAGGTGGTTAAACCTTAATTTGGGGTCTAAGGGCTTCCCAAGCTTAAGCTTGTGACCACTTGGTCCAAGTGAGCATCTATTAGAATAGGGCAAATGGAAATGTGGACTAACAATGCCGCATGTTGGACACTATCGTGCCAATACTATTTAAGAGGAATTTGTTTTAGGTAGGATTCTTGGGACTAAACATTATATTCTTACCACATGATTGTCTATGATGAGTTACATGAAGCTTTGACATTTCCCCTTCCCCAAATGCCATTGATTATCTGTAAAATCTTTCACTATAATTTATAAACACCTGCTATTCATAACCTTGTTCTATGTTATAGTATGACACAAGAGTGCAGTATCAAAATGGCAGAGTGCATTTTTACCAACTTTAGTCTATCCAACTTTGCAGACATTGCACCCAGCTGGCAAATGCTAGTTGCTTAAAATGGTTTATGTAGAGTTGTTGGGATATGTGAAAAAATTCTGTTTTGTCATTTCTTATATTGAGGACAGGTTTTAGTGGCTTTAAGATTTGTTGTCAGTTATAGTATGATAATTTTTCTGCAAATTAGCAAGCAGGATGGTTAGTTTAAAGTTGAGCTTTCTTGTTTTATCTAGCTCCATAAGGCTTTACTGCATTTGTAAGTGGGTGGCTGACTGCATAGAAATATTAGCTGGCTGGGTTTGTTCTGAGGGAGAGGACTTGTCATTAGCTATCATGGGCTTCTCTTTTGTTTTGGTAGAATAATGTGTTAGTCTGGAATCAGGTTATGAGGGTTAGCTATCTTGGGCTTCTCTTTTGTTCTGATAGACTAGCGTGTTAGTCTGAAATCATGTTATGAGGGTGAAATATGGCTGGTTGGAAGAAGGGATATCTATTATTTGGCAGATCTGTAATTTACTAAAGCTACCTTTCTGTCAATTTTTTTTGAAATACAATTAAAGAATCATTTCAATGCAGCAAAGCATTTGAAAAAAGTTTTTAGAGCCTTTCCTTCAGAGAACAATGAAGAAAAGAAAATTCCATTTATGGGACTGCACTTGGTTTCCAATTCTTTTGAAGCTTCAGAACCAAGTTCTCTTTTGAACTCCTAAATGTCTGTGTTGTGTGGCATTACTTGAAGCTTATCTTCGATATTTGGATCAATCATTTCATATGGTGAGGTCCTTCTGGTGATTATCCTTATTGGGGAAGCTTGGTTTCTATGAAAAAGAAAATTCATATCTTTAAAGAAAACTTGAATCTATTACAGAAACTTGCTTGCAGAATATGGCGCATATGGTTTGGAAATGAATTACTTCAGGTAAGAGAAAGATTTCTGTTCATCTATATCAAAACTGGCTTGTAGATTTGTTTGATAGGCGTTCTTCTAAGCTTCTTGGTTGATCTTGTGTGATCTTTAAGTAACTTAGAAGCCGGCTAGTTTGCTTGGCTGCTGATTTGATCATTGAATGATCAAAATTTGATACGTGCTGACACTTTCTGGTGCCTTGGAGTGCATATTGTCTTTAGGTTGAATTTATGTCCTTTTTTCCTCAATGGTGGGTAATCTGTATGCTGATCATATGAAGTATCCTGAGCCTTTATTTTTCCCTAGGATTTTTTTTTCTCTTTTTCTTTTTTTTTTTCTTTGTTCTATTTTTTTTTGATGTTATGTGGAAATTTGTGTCAAGGGATTGTAAGGGGGCATTATTAGATTGTTGGTTTTGCCTTTGCTTCTCTTTCTCTACCCCTTTCCGCTAACCCTTTTTAGTAAGATATCTTATTTTATCCTTTTGAGTTAAAAGAGCTCATTCGTTTTCCATAATCTGATTTAAAAATTCAATTTATACCTATAAATACCTTAATTTTGGCCTAACCAATAAGCTTGACCTCATGTAAGGCCAAGCTTTATGAACTGAGCAATGGTCTGTTATATTTTGAGAATATTTTTATGATTTAGTTGTAGCATGATGTTGCCTTCTGTTTATTGATGCTAATTTTCTAGCTTTGTCAATGAGAGTGGCCTGTCCTGAAATCCAAGAAAGCCAGTTGGTAGGGATTCAGTTTTGACTGGCTCCAAAGTCCTCCCTATTTGTAGTCTTGGAATGAGGGACAATCTATTCCTAGTATTGCTTCAGGTAGCTGCTTCTTAGGAGATTCTTCCCATTTTTTTTTCTTAGGAAGCATGATTATTTATCTCTGCCTACCTACTGCTTCATTTCACTTGATTTACATCTGCTTTTACCTCCAATATGGTCCACAATTTAATTGCAATGTCCATTCTATTCCATATGCTGAACTTGTTGTTATGTTATATATGGTGCTCTTTGTACCATTTCATCTCCTATGTAAATGATTGTATGTATAGCATGGCACTATCATGAAAGCATGACTTACCAATGTTTGTATTGTCCTAACTTGTTAGTAAGGATTAGATTGGGCCAACTGATTCTGCAACTCATCTGTAGCATGTCTTTACTGATTCACATATGACTTCATCAATGGTTACATTCAACTTTGCTGTTGGAAGTTGAAATCATTTATGCATGATCTTTGCTATTGATTTTCCCCACCCAAGCACTTTTACATCATGATATATGCTCACAATTTATGTATTAGTGGCTGATTTTGAAATATTTATGTGATTTTCCATGTAATTAGTTGTATATGTTTTATCTCCTTATGATATGTGAGGCCATGCTATTTTTTCATTGATTATTATTTTGTTAACAAGGACATGCAAACCATCCATTGCATTTTTTTTTTTTGACAAACACATGTATACGATGTTGAATACTATATTTACACCTAAATTTTTTGGATTATTATTTATGTTTTCTGAATTTGTGATTGCTTACTTGTTGAAGGTAATGATTCAGCAAAGGAAGAGCCAGATGCATGAATTCTTCCTGCAATGGATGGCCAACTCAGGGTTTATAAACGCACAATAGATGGTTTAGATGGGGAATCTACTCATGCTTCCCAAAATGCTAGCAACATGGTGTCGACATGACTACACGCCACACAAGCAGGTAGCCTGATTGGAAAACAAGGAGCAACCATAAAATCAATTTATTCAAGAGGCTTCTAGCACTACTGTTCGTGTTCTTGGTAAACTGTCCATTTTTTATCATTTTATACCACCAGTTGTTCCGAGTGACTACATCTTGGAGTGCTCTCACCCTTTTTTTTTTTTTTTTTTTTCATTTTCAGTAATAGTTCATTTGCATTAGTTCAGCAACGTGTTGATCCCATTTTCCATTAGAATACCTATGTTTTAATGCAAATAAAAAAATATGAAAGTTGAAATATTCCATAACTCCATTTAATGCTGTTTTTGTGATGGCCCATATTTAATGATTCTAGATTAGAAATTTTGCTTTATGACTCTAGCACTCCCAATCAATTTATGATGATAACCCTATTACTTCCAAAAACGTTGGCATAAAGTGTATTCCCTATCACGAATAGAACTCATTTATGCTATATAAAATCTTGATGTTAGATTTGACTTATGTGTAGGCCACGAGCAACGTGTATTTGCAATGCTTTTACATTTACACAAGATTATCAAAAAATTATAGAACCGTACATAATAAATCCTAATTACAAATGGTTATATCAACTACTTCCAACAATTAGTGCTTGCTTGCAATATCCTTGATGACAAAAACACAGCTGTCTTTGCATATGCAGTTACATAAGCATGCCCAGGCCCTTGGTTACCTTGCACAAGCTATAAGGCCGCATGTTGGTCACCTAGGAAGTTGCATAGGCCCAGGTGGACCACATCTGCAGTTCCAGTGATATGTGGGGTAGGTATAATTGACTTGGATGCTATGCTCCTGCTTATGCTCCACCTACTTTCCTCTTGATCTTCTCCTCTTCCTTCCTCTTACCTCCTCTGTTGCTTCTCCTTCTCATTCTCCTTCCCCTCCATCCTCTCCTGTTAAAATATTTACGAAAGAAGAGGAAAAACAAGAGAGAAAGATAGAGAGAAGAATGGGGCTTTATTATTTCTATTTCAATTTCATTCAATATATCTTAGAGGATATTTATAACAGCGTATAGACTCCATAAAAAAATAATAACAACTGAATAACTGAATCATGCAACAAAAAAAATTGATATAGAATCATACTAACAAAGAAAAATATTATTGGGTTACATTAATAACCATCACATACAAACATAGAAAATTATTATATCGACACAACAGTTGATATGTGATCCAAAAAATCATGCTAACACTCCTTAAATTTAAGGTGGTACTGTATGTGCCAACTTGAGTTTAGAAATTATTATTTTCTTTGTAAACAAAAATTGCATAGAATAAAAGACTAGCACTCAAAGAGAAGGCAGCTGAAGGCCGATGATTCTCATAGACCAAAACATCAGAGAAGAGAAGACTAAAGCTCAAAGTGAAGGCGATCAAAGGCCGATGATTCTTGCAAACGAAAATACCATAGAAGAGAAGGCTAGTATTCAAATAGAAGATAGCCAAAGATTGATGATTCTTATAGACAAAAACATCATAGAAAAAAAAAAATGAAAAGGTGGCAAAAAGAGAAAACATTCAAAAAGAGAAAAATGCCTCAAACCAGATTGTGAAGGAGCCAGAGGTAGAAAAACATCCAAAGAAAAAGAAACGACCATAAATTGGATGGCAAAGGAGCTAGAGGAAAAATGCCTAAAGAAAAATAAAAAAGGCCTCAAATTGGA